>JBCJKH010078878.1:0-22612 GCA_039877255.1 Loriculus beryllinus
ATTGCATTGTGTTATGCTATTAAGAGATATGCCCAATCTGCCTTTTTTTCAGTTCAGTATATTGTACTTCTCCTAGATTGATGTATACCTCAGACCAAATACTTCTGCATGGACTAGACTGGGGTAATTGGATTACATTTATGTGAAACCCAAAGTGCTAGAAATTCTCAGGGGTGATTTTCTTTTTGAGGCTGCCATTAGAGTCCCAAGTAAACCAAGTACAAAAGCCTAAACTAATCTCACATAAAACAGGATTTTTTTTTTTTTTTATTAAGTTGCACAGAGAGGTTGACTTTTAATGGGATTTGCACAGCTGAGAGACTAACACACAGACAAAAAAACACCCAACTCCTTAACCCAAGGGAAGAACTTCAAAACAAGAGAAATGAGGAAATCTGCATTAATGCCCACACATGTGCTCAAGCGCACTGGGCTCTGCCCACGGGTGCTGGTAGCTGGTAATTCATGCAGTGGCAAAAGCCAGGATAATTGGACTCTACTGTAGCAAATAAAACACACTTACAAAGGAGTCAGAAATCATTATCCCTATGGTGCAGAAGTGTCCAAGGCACAAGGAGAGCTTACTGCTTGAACAAAGTCACTTAGGAGGACTGTAGCAGAGCTGGAGTCTCAGACTCCATAGCTAAGGACCAAACACACCTACAGCTGATGGGTGCTGGGAAGACAAACTGACAACTTAGGGGGAAATCTGTTGTTTTGACTTTGCTGTCACATTGGAAGAAGAAAAAGCCCACCATCTTGAACATAAAAAAGGAAGACACTTGTGGCATGTTTTGAGTGTCTGAGATTTGTGGCATGTTTCAAATGGCTACTGTGAAAAGCCCAAGGATACATTTCCACACGCCTGCTAGGAAACACAGAGAGCAATTAAAACTGCCAGGTGAGAAAGTATACCTATCACCCCTCATTGCCAAGGGAGGAGTATTCTCACAGTGCCTGAACCTGTGCCCTGTGCCTACCTCAGCACCAAGGTGATTTCTTTGAACTATATGATTTCCAAACCAGAAATAACCATTTTGGACCGTGACAGGATTTTGTCAGATTTCCAAGGGAAAGAATATTCTTGCTTAGAAATACAAAGCAGAAAACTCTTTAAAGACTACTTGGAAGCAGAGGGGAGAGCATTCTTTTACAGACATGTGGGGTATTAACTATTATATGTTATCTTACTAACTGTCTCATAACATCCCAGCAGCACTTATTTTTCTTAGTGCAATGCAACTGAATTACATCTAAATGGGGAGTAATTAAACTAGTTTGATATTTTTGTCTCCTTTGCAGACACAGGCTTAATTTGGGTTCATTTTGAACGCTGTTGCCATAGTATGTGTTGTACTTAGAGATGAATGACAGGGGACATGGAATAGTAGTTTAACTTGCAGCGCAATTTGGGAAAAGAAACACATAGAAACCTGGTAAAATGGAGTCAGAAAAGCTCCTCTGACTAGATTTATACATTTTTCTTCAGAACAGAAGTCCTTCAGCTGGACAACTAAGTAATCTGTCACAAAAATCAGCTAATTTGCAGATGTTTACATGTGCTGATAACCCAAACCAGAAGCTATGATGGAGCCTGCAAAGACAGGGATTGATCAGAAGAGGCAAATGAGCCCAGAAGCAGATGCAGAAATTGAACAGAAATCTCACCTGCAGCAGGCTTATAGCTGTGGGAACATCCAACTCAATACTGCCAAACCATACAGCAGGTACCACACTGGCTGTTTGTACATGTAACATGCAATGTCCATACAAAAGCTTTTCTTTCAAGTCTACAGACACAAGTCAATTTGAAAACCAGGCCTTGTAAATCACTGCAGAGAAAGGCCACAATGCTTTTCAGAGTCGGGAACTGAAGAGCATGTGAGGGGAATAGGAGTTGTCCTTTTTCTCACATCTCATACAGGGGTATGTTTTAGGCGGCTCCCCAACCACCCACAGCATAAGTCAACATGCAGTAACTGAATTACATCTGCTAAACCATCCCATTCTCACATACCAAGCTTTCGGGGTGTGACTGGGCCCTGTCAACTCCCCAGGGCACCTGTATCAAGGCACTCCCAGTGCTCTCCATGACTTATCAGGGGTAAAGGAGGCCCATCTTTTAACCTGGATTTCTTTTTCCTGTTGGCATTAACTAGTTTGTCTTTCAGACAGGTTGATGTCATTCTTACGTTTGGAAAGGAGATTAGTCAGAGCTCAAGGATAACAGTAGTAATTTCTGGTATGACAGGAGGTGTACACCTCTGGGCTTGTGCATGTGAGAAATGACAGTGTGTATTAGTGGGCGTTAGGAGGGGTCACCAGGGATGTGATATAACCTGGAGAGCCCCAGACCAGGCTGTGCCCTTATTCTTTCTTCTCCCCAGACGCGGTGGGAGGAACAGAGGACATGTCAACAGTTGATTTTGCAGAGGACGGCAATGCCCTTTGGCTTTATCTTCGTGGTACATTAGGGGCTTCATATTCCTAAGTGCTGAGCTTAAGAAACCAAGAACATTTATTTCAATCTTAATAAATTAAACAACAAGATTTTTGGTCTAAATATCTCCAGTTTAATGAGAAAACCCCTGAGCTTCAGTTCTGAGACAAATGGGTGACCTTTTCTCCCTGCTGCTAGACCCCCCATCCCTCCTTCCTTTCCCTCACACTCTATTACTGCATGGTCACCCCACTCTCAGCCCATTTCAGCTAATAATAGGGAGCAGAGAAACAGGAGAGGGAGGACAGGATAAGAACTAAAACACTGAAGAAATGGAGGAAGTTACTCCTTTCATCAGGAGATTTTCTAACAAAAGCACACAGAGGACTTTTATCTTTCTTTTTTTTTTTTTTTTTTAGGTTTTAAAGGCAGGCCTAGAGCTCAATCAAACCAGCCTCAAAATGGGAATTAAGGAGGGTTGGTTTTTCATCAACCTGTCAAAATTCATTCCAGAATAAGCTGCTAACATGGGTTGGACAAGTCATGTATAAATGGGAAGCAAGGAAAAATCTAGCACTGGAAGTCATAGAAAGCAGTTTTTTGTTATCTGTGCATACCTTATCAAAAAACAGGATGTAGAAAGTAACTAGCCCAGTAAATTACTTCTGGTTTCAATGTTGTGTTTCTAAATTTGCTCCAAACTGAACAAACCCTCGCTATTTAAAAATTCTTCTTAAAACTGAGCAACCAAATAAACTCAGACTTTCACAGTAAAAATATTTAACTTGGTAGTTATCATTAAGAACATTTTCTATAAGAAATATGGCAGTAGGACATGTGGACTTATCACTGACAAATTTACCTACACATCTGTATTATGACAAGTATAAAAAAAAAAATATCTATCTACACTACAATACAGCTCTTCATAATAGGTTTTGATAGCTGGATATGTAGAAGCTGTCATGAATACAAATGGAAAGAAATCCATTTTCCAGCTATTCTGCAACACAAATACTTTTGTGTGTCATTAATTTCTGCTGCTTTTTAAAAGGAAAGAAAAAAATACTGTGAAGGTGGTTCTTCTTCCAGCTACACCATTTGAAGTCCTTGTCCAATCTTTCTGTAACCAAAGCACAGATGACCTGGGGGCATAGTCCCTGAGTGTAATGGTTGCAAATTTAGCAAAGCACTGCTAGTAAACATGTTTATTTCAAAAGCTGTACAGAATGAAACTTGTTAAATCAAATCTCTGTAGTGGTGCCATTAAGAAAGAAAAACTTATGGTAAGGGCTGGGGAAAGAAATTAAATCTTATTAATGATTGATTTAGGGAAAGAAGGGAAGGACTGGGGAGAGAGTTTGCTACTACTGAACACTGAGAAAATTGCCGTTTGCTCCATAACTATGAATGGATAAAACTAGATTCCAATTTAGAACCCTGATTGCAAGCACATTAAATAATAAATAACCCTGCTTAGCATAGATGATACTTTAGTGTATGGTGCTGGGGCATGGAAAAGGTGATTTAAAAAGAAAAGTCTTAACCGGTTCTCTGAAAGAAAGAGAGGCAGCTGGATAGTAGGATAAAAACCTGAAGCTGTACAAGCTTTAGTTGAAGTCAGAATCCTGACTTATGAAAGGAATGAAATCTTTAGTATGCTATGGGTGGGCAATTTCACATATAGAAAATCTTATTCTGTCCAGTCTTTTCTGTTACTAAGAGTTGCAGTGTTTCATACTAGCTTCATCTGTAACAGTTAACAAGTAATGTGGCTTTATAAACCTGCCACCTCTTTCTCCAATAAGGGAATTAGAAAGTCTTCTTAGGTTAGGCTCTAAAACAAGAGAGCAGGCAATATAAGCTCTTCTTCAGACAACACATATGTCTCTGGTCAACAGATTAGATGCTTGTTTTCAGGCAACTGTCCTGCCCACTTAAGGAAAAGCACAAAGGCTGTAAAAAAACCTATTATGGCTAGGATGTAAGAGGGAGCCATATATTTTATGAACATGAGACATTCTTGGCTTTAGGATTTTTTAACCTACAAAGACAAATTTATCTTTGAAGCATAAAATGGTGAGCACATTGCAATCACTTTTTGTCTTACGGACATTCAAGGGGAAAACATCATGCGTCAAATTGGATTGTTTATCAACTAGTTGATGAGCAGCTCAATAGGGTTGACGAGAAGCTCAACATGACCCAGCAATGTGCACTTGCAGCCCAGAAAGCCAACCGTATTCTGGGCTGCATTAGAAGTGTGATCAGCAGGCTGAAGTAGGTGATTCTTCCCCCTACTCTGCTCCCATGAGATGCCACCTGGAGTACTGACTGTATCTAGCTCTGGAGCTTCCAATATAAGAAGGACATGAACCTGTTGGAGCAAGTCCAGTGAAGGGCCATGAAGATGATCAAAGGGCTGAAGCACCTCTCCTACAGAGACAGGGTGAGAGGGTTGGCGTTGTTCAGCCTGGAGAAAAGACGACTCAGGGGAGACCTTAGAGCATTCTTCAAGCACCTAAATGGGCCTACAGGAAAGCTGGAGAGGGACTTTCTACAAGGGCCTGTAAGGATAGGATGAGGGGAAATGGCTTTAAATTGAAAGGGGAGATTTAGATTACCTGTGAGGATGGTGAGTCCCTGGAACAGGTTGCCCAGGGAAGTTGTGGCTGTCCCATCACTCTAAGTGTTCAAGGCCAGATTGGGTTGTTTATGGGCTAGGTTGGAAGTGTTCAAGGCCAAGTTTGCGCAACCTGGTCTAGTGGAAGGTGGCCCTGCCCATGACACGGGGGTTTGGAACTAGATGATCTTCAAAGGTCCCTTCCAACCCAAACCATTCTATGATACCATGAAATTACAGCCTATATAATCATATTTTCTACATACAGACTACCAAATTAAAGGCAGGGAAGACACCCAGGAGATAAGGCTTCAAAACAATTTCCTGTATTAGCTACAGGTACATACTCAGCTGAGGAGAAAGGGATTGCAAGTAAGGCAAAAAGGATGATCAGTCTCCAAAAACTAGTTAAATGCTCATGTTTGGTCTCAAATCAAGTTCTAGTAGTACAACTGTGTGCGCTTGTTGATTGCTGACTGACCTGGAACTGGCATATTGGTGGATGTTGTAGAAAAAGGGGACAGGAAGGAGAGGTTTCAGCTTCATTTCTGAACATCTTGATATCATGGACTTAGAAACCCTGCACTATTAGCATCAGATGCTGGTCTTTTCAAATATCTAAACATTTGGCTGTGCAGCAAACATTAAAGGGACACCCCCATCACTCACAGAAATGGCTATTCCTGTGGAGTGATGTCTGCCTGAATTGAGCAATACAGTTTCATTGCTTTCTTAATTTTTCTATATTCTAAATAATTCTTTTGCACATGAAACTGCATATTGGAAATTATAAGCCTACACCCTATGTATCACAGGAAGCCTGCCATCTTAAATGCATAAAGCACAGACATTTAATGTACCCATGTGTCTGAATGTGCAGCACCATGAACAAGCAAGCCTGCAAGCTGTCCCTATGTTACTCCAAGACACAATCAGACAAAACAGACTGACCCAGGAGAGCTGTAATCAGTCAATTTGGAAATATGACTGCTCTTCAATGACAAACCAGAGACACTGTAAAGCAAATAGCTGGGCTATTGCACAGGCTCAGGATGAAAAAAAAGAAAACCCCTCCCAGTGCTCAAATGAGAGAGAAAGAGAGATTGTGTTCCTTATCTAAAAGAGATAAAAATGAAGACTGTTCAAATGCAGATCAGGGAGAGATGAGGTTTTCACTGCCAAGGGGGAAATACAAACAAGCTGCTTTTCAGAGCCTCAATGCAGGTTATATTAAGGAGTTTTCTTTAGAGAAGCAAAGACTAGCATAATCTACAAATATACAGAAGTTATTTTTCCTCTGAGCAGCTACAAGCTGGTGCAAATAATCCTCTTCATCTTCCAACACCAGCGTCAGAGGTGGCTGACAATGAAAGTCTACTAGCAGCATTTCTTCCTGCTCAAATCCATCTCCCCTTGACAGCTGATTGCAGCCCATTTTCATCCACTAACACATGATGAGTATCTTAAAAAAATGCAACACATGCTGGAGCTCCTGGTAAGGATGAGCTCGTCAAAGAAAAAGAATTGTTTTTACAATTAATACTCTTCCTTGTGCATTTTAAGGAAATGGAAAATTCAATTACTTCAAACATGTTGTCACATAGCCCATAGTTCTCAAAAGTAGCTGGGCCACTTCAGTAAATAAACATTTCTTATCTAGTTTCAAATATTTAATACATGCACTTAATATGCAATAGCTGTGTTAATAAAAGCTGGAGAAGATCAACTGTACACGTCAAACTTCCTTGTTACCATTCTTTCTAGTTCTAACTATGTAGATTACATATGTTTTGAGAGAGATTCTTCTTGTCTGTACAGTGCACTTACAGTGTGCCCCTGGTCTCAGACTGGGATACAAAATACTACCATGCAATAGATAAATTACATCACTGAAGTACCTACATTTATATAAATCAGTACTACTTCTGCTAAGTCAGAACAGGCTACTGTTTTCAGAAGTTGGCGATTCAAAATGAGCAGCATCCAGCTGCTTTTCTCCCCTCCCCGCCCCACACACACACTCCTTATGATAGCCATAATAGGTTGCTTGCAGAATTACATTTTATTCATGAATTGTCTGCACATCTGCAGAATGTATATTTCTTTCAACTTGTCTTTTTACAACTGGTCTGAGGATGAAATGCAACTTTGCCATAAAGTTCACCAGCTGCAGAACTTCTTTCTGGTCCCATAATACTCCTTATATGAGGTCCAAGTGCCTTAGCCAGGAAACTTCCAGAGCAGATTTCTCTTGATTTTTCCCCTGCTTTTAAGTGGTGTATGTTTCCCTATGGGTATATATGCAGAACTTGCAAGTACTAATGAAGGCTATGCATGTGTTCCTGTGGGAAGGCAGACCTAATACTTAAACTCTCTACTCTCTTAACCGTACTCACATCAACAGCTTCTTTTTTTATTGCTTAGAGATGCCTTTTATTTAGTCATTAATCCTGAAGTAGAATTTTCACTCTGAAGTGATAGTTAGTATAACATGTTGTTACCACATTTAAAATAATACTTTTGTTTAAATTTCAGTGTTTCTTTTCCTTTGCATACAGTTTTACATATACTTACAGACAATTACTAATCTTGAGGAATTAAAGTACTCCCAACCCAAAGAAGACTCTGACAGTATCTCAAACTATGCAAACTTAGAGAACAACTTTTGACTCAGTTGAAGGAATATCTATTCAACAGCCACCTTATGAAAGTCAACAAAAGGGACAACAAGGAACAAGTCTGCAAAATCACCACAGCTGCACAGATCTTGGCCACCTCCAGATGCTGCTCAATTCCTGTCTTTCTCAGTCCTGAGGATGTATGGTTGGGGGAAGGGAAGATGGAATTTTAGCAAAGATGGATCTAGACTGTGTAACTCAACCTGCTTGGTATAACTAACAGCATGGCAGAAGCTATGGCAGCCTCTACTAGCAAGCAGAGAATGAATTCTGAACAGAACAACATAACAACATACGAGTTACTTTATGATGAAGTCTTTTGTTGGAAAATAACTGTCAGCCAAAGCACCTTGATCCACCCAGTGTCACAACAAAGCAGCTTCACCTGTTTTAAATTTTGTATGAAAAAATGTTCTGCTTTGCTGAAGCTATCAATTTCTAATTTAATTATGCTGAATATTGAATTCTACTTGTGTAACCCCAAATTGTCAATATATTATTTCACTCCTAAGGATTTGGGGTCCTTTCCTGTAAAATAATCCATCACAGTTTATCAAATATCTATAGCATTGCCCAATTTTTCTTCCTTGCATGGATATCAGAATAAGTTATTGTAAAGTATGTATTTTAAAACTCCGATGTTGACAAAGATATGCCCCCAAGGTGATTTCAAGGATACACTTTAAAACAAAACCCCCAAGCCCTCAATAATAAATAAGTTACATGTTCTTAGGATAGGAAGCAGAATAATTACGCAACTGCTTTAAATAAATTGTGGTACCTAATGTTAATCAGCTTTAGTAACCTCAAAAGAGGAAGTGAATGTACATTCATTTATATTCATTAACTAGGCAGATTTTCTATTTTAGGAAAGCAGAGGGGTTATCATGAGATTTTTGTTTCTATTCCTCCTACAGAACATCAGTCCTAGGATCAAAAGCATGATGTTCACTTTAAACAGATTTTTTCACACCTCTGTATTTTCACCTCAAAACCATATTGAGTAAAAATGATCAGAACCATCGATATTTTTAAAATTAAATAAAGAATATTTGAAGCTTAGGAACACTGACTTTCTCAATGTTGCTTCAAGGGATAAAAATATTAGAAAATGGTGATATAAAGATGGCAAATATTCCTTACCTGAGATGACTTCAAAGTAGAGTTCAGTCGTTAAGATTTTTGTCACCAAAAGTCTGAAACACTACTACTACTGAGTTCAGTGTATTGATCTCCAGTGTACCCCAACAAGCATGGCATTTACCTCACTTTGTACTCCTGGGGCTTTTGCTCAATGAGGCTTTTCCAAAATGTGGCTGCTCAGGATGAGAGCTGGGACCACCAGAGCTGAGCCTTCTTAGAGATTAAAACAAACAAACCGTCAAACCAAAAACCCACCCCAAAACTGAAAAGAAACCTCCAAAAGTTCCAGATAGACAAACAGGAAGCAATTGGTTCAAGCCCTATTATTTGGGGCTGCTTTTCTCATAAAAGGCAGCACTTTGCCAACCAAGAAGGCTCTGGGCTGCTATGAAGTCCAAAGTGTGAAGAAAATGCTCACGCTTCCTCATGCCTTGAGATACAACAAACAATTTGGTGTGAGTGGCTACTCTTAATTAGTCAATACTGCTATATATGTATGTATGTATATACACATCTGTGGGTATATATTGATATAGACTGTTTCAGCATTCCTTGGTATCAAAAAAACACATTTTTTGGTGTCACATGAAGCCCGAGAAAAGCAGAGACAGACTATATCCCAGTCTACTGCTTCTTTTGAGCTACAGCAGGTATTGGGCCTTGCGTTCCCCACTGATGCCCTAGGCAACTCAGAGGTTTGAAGGGGAAGTGCAAAATTTCACTAAATGAAGCAGTAGAGCCAGGCTGATCAAAAGCTCTTGGGAAACAGAGTGCTGAACTTTTAAAGTCATATGTGAAAGGCAGCTGACATCCGGGGTAGCAACCAAAACACCAGAGCAATCTCACTGCTCGCTACTTGGTGTGCATCCCCACACCAGCACTTTCAGAGGTCAAAACCCACAATATGTATACACTTTAGGGAGGGGTTTACTAATTAGTGACAGTTGCAGAATAAAATCTTCCTTTGATACAAGAGGAAAACCCAGAACATCTCGGATTTTCTTGAGCCATTCAACGCAGCTGTCTTCCTACTGCTTCCTTCTACAGGTTAGAAGGCAGAAGAGGCAGAGAGCACACCATAAATTCACTTTGAGTGCTGAGAAAAAAAAACCCTCCCCAATCACTATTTTGTGTTCTAAGACAAAGAGAACTGGATATCTAACCATCCAAAATTACCAAGAAAAATATGTTTTTTCCCTTTTTGTTGTTGCTGCTGTTTTTAAAGCAGCTCTTCATTAGAATGTAGCAGAACATCCTGCTTTCAATGAAAGCACTGGGAAATGTTTCAGAGAAGCACAGTGGCCATGGGTCAGGCTATCATTTTCAACTAATATAAGACAATTGAAATGAAAAGTGATACAACTGAAAGATGGAAAATAAGATGCAGAGCTTTATTATCAGAAACAGCAAACCAGATAGAAGAAGATGAATCAGAAAACAGCAAAGATATGTGGACAATTCCACATAGCTGAGGAGAGTGGAATTCTGAGCACTGCTATGGACAGGAGTCCCAGCAATGGGTCCAGCCTACATGGTGTGAGAAACTATTCCCTAAGGCAACTTGGACCATCAGTAGATACTTTTAATTCTCCCCTGAGGGCTATAAAATTGCATTAAGGCAGTGGAGTGCTCTCATTTCCCAAAAAAACAAGGTGCAGGTGCCAGCTTCAAGAGAGGAGCATTTCTGTCCCATTTTCATTTCCTACCAGAAACGTCAGTGCCTTGTGGAAGGCCTGCAAGAGCCCGTTGTGGCTCTTTGACACTGCTCATGCCGTGTGGGAAAGCTGCCTTTCTTCAACATCGTAACAGACTTGGGAGCAATTCTTCACCTTGATTGTTAAAGACTAAGCCCAAAACAACCATAATCAATTACAGCACTCAAGGCCCAGGAGAAAATTTAAAAACAAGCTTTCAAGGTCAGGGTTTCAGTGGAAATAGATCCTTGATGACAATAGGCAGAGCTTCCCCAAGCTGACATTTGCAGGAAAACTACACTGTGTGCATTTTCAGTTTGTTAGAGCAGTGAACAGAAACATATTCAGCTGATTCACAGCACACAGAAGGGTTAACTTTAAATTTCATGACAGAAGTTAACCCAAATAAGGTCTGTGCTATTCAGCCTGAAGGGAACAGAAATCAATTCTGCTTCCTGTGGGTAGGATTGCACCACTTGATTAGAGAAAGAAATGAATCTTTAAAGTATACTTACAGGAAAGGTATTTGCCATTTGCATGAGAGATGGGAATGGCTGCATCCCAAGTTAATGAAATCAAGTCTCTGTGCCTGTTTGAGGATTTCATCTATTTGAATTATGCAAATATAAAATGAAACTTCATTGTATAAAACTTCAAAATGAGAATGCTATCCATACATCCAGGGAGGCTAAAAATATCCCCACTCCCCAAACTTAACGTTGTTTCACTGAAGGCCAACAAGAGGTTATGATTTGGTCCTACAGCGCCGTGTTTGAGCTGTGACAGTCAATTTAGAGGACAATCCTGCCTGTCAGCAAATAAACATTAAGCCATTTTAAATTTCACCTCCATTTGATAAGGTTAAAGTAATTCTCTCTTGGAGATAGGGACTTGGAGGCAGACTTTTGAATAGCAGTCATTTGGCACAGAGACTGATGGCCACATAGGTTGTGAGGGAGGGTGTCAGGATAGGCTGGCAGAATGGATCTGCAGCAGCAAGAGGAGGAGCAGCACAGGTGGTATTTTGCCCTTGATTCAGAGACTAAATCATGCAGGGAATGGATCCTCCACTTACAGACCATGTATGCACCAAGCTGCATGGTCCCAGGCCAGCCTTCTGAAAGTATACTTTTGACAACAGGAAATGTTCAGTATGGGTAAGCTTGCCAAAAGAGGATACAGAGTCACAAAGTGCTACACCAAGGAGCAATAAACATAACCTCTTCCTTCCCAGACAGTAGGGGCCTGGGTTTTATGACCAGAGATACACCTTCACTCCCAGCACAGGCAAGCACATCATGGACTTGCAGAAATTATGGCATTTGCTACCCCAGAAACTGAACTCATTTGGTCCAGCTCTCCACTTGGAAGGCTGTCCCTGAACATGTCCTTCTCATTATTAGAAATTTTCTGATTTCTTTCTGTACTCATTCATGGCCCATGTAGACTCACTAGCTCTTGTGCCAATGCCATAATTTAGATCAATACAGAGAACATGGCAATATTTTGTAATATCAGAGCATTTGCACTGCAGGACAGTGTTTCCTAAATTGTCAATATGCTTTTTATAATAGAAAAGAATGTATTTAAATGTTGGCTTGGACCAGAAGACAAAGAAAAGGGGGACATTTGAATTTCAAGTTGCTATCAAAAAGCTTTTTAGAATTCAGTAGATGTGCATATGAGCAAGAATAGAAAAAGGGAAGAGAATCAAGACAATGGAAAGTTTAAAACGCCACACATTAACTTTCAATAATGAACTGCTGGGGCTGCCTACAAGTACATTAGGTGGGGGAAATTCTTTTAGGAAAGGGCACAAGAGGAGCGCTGAAAGAGAGAAGAGGTATGCACTCATAAACTACAGGCACAGAGAGATCAGATCTGCTCTGGCTTTGCTCAGAGACTTCACCAAATGAGGGATGATGGCCCCTTGCACCCACCAGACCAGCAGACAGCAGTTTCAGAAAAACCCTCCTGTTTTGCTTTTCCATTGCTTTTTCTTTTATTTTTCTTTTTTTTTTTTTTTTTTTTTAACAGACCAGATTAGCAGATACATACGTAAAATGGATTTAAAGCTCTGGAAACTTGGAGTTAATCATGAGTACTACAACTTTCAGACTCAAGTCTCTAAGCTGAAGAGGAAGGTTTGTGCATCCTGGAGGGAAGGTCTTCAGCTCTACTACTGAAACAAAGGCAATTGCAAAGTCCTTTACATAAGGAGTGACAATTAACAGGCTGGGCTCTCAGGGCAGTTTCTAAAGATGCCAAGCAAGAGTGGTAAGCTTAACTCATTGCACAATGAGATCAGGATGATTGTACCCAGAGTCACTCTGCATATGGCTGTTACTGAACCATTTTTGCAAGATTTTTATATGAGGGTACAAACTAGATTTTATTCTTTCCTTGGTATTCATTACCTCAATGTATATGTCCTGGGTTCAGCAGTAGCAGTCAATTTTTTTTCCTTTTTAGTAGCTGATGTAGCTGTGTTTTGACTTACAGCCTGGGAACAATGCTGATAATACTGATATTTACTCTGACGAAGGACTTTGTGAGTCTCATGTTCTGCCAGGGAGGCCGGGAGGAAGCAAGGACAGGACACCTGACCCAAACTAGCCAAAGAGGTATTCCATACCACAGCACGTCATGCCCAGTATATAATGGGGAGTTACCCGGAAGGACAGACAGTTCCCAGTTGGGCTCGTTTTCAGCAGGTGGTATCATACTTTCTTCCCTTGTTATTTTTTTTATTATTATTATTATTGGTGGCAGCAGCAGTGATTTGTGTTATACCTTAGTTACTGGGCTGTTCTTATCTCCATGGAGTTACATTCCTTCAATTCTCCTCCCCATCCCTCCGGGAGCGGGGAGGAAGGCAGGGGAGGGGAGGGAAGTAGAAACTGGTGTTAAACCATGACAGTATGTAAAGACAACTCAAAGCAGCTGTATTCTTCATTTTGCTACATGAAACAATACAACTTCATTTTAGCTTCTGTTAAAAGTTTGTCTCCACATCTCTAATCATCTTTTTCTACAGCCTCAGCAAAGGTAGTTAGACATTGCATTTTTCAAATGCTCAAGTTTAAAAAAATATATACTTTAACCCATTATACTTCAGTAGCTAAGTTATCCTCCTAGAATCATTGTCCAAGACTTTCAAAGGTATGTGTACATTTGCAAGTACCAGTAAATGCTTCTACACATTTTGGCAGGAGTTGATGTCATCATTACTACTACTGGTTTGGCTTTCAAGACAAAAAGATCACTTAAATGACATCTTCTGAACACCTGTGGCAGAACCCATTCCATCCAGTTTAGATCTGCACCTCTTTCAATCAATCAGAAAGATTCCAAACAGATCAGAAAAGCCACCAACCTTCTTATGAAGGACGTGGTCCTGCTGGAGCGAGTTCAGAGGAGGGCTATGAAGATGATCAGAAGGCTGGAGCACCTCTCCTATGGAGACAGGCTGAGAGAGCTGGGCTTGTTCAGACTGGAGAAGAGAAGGTTGTGAGGAGACCCTAATGCAGCTTCCAGTACCTAAAGGGGACTACAGGAAATCTGGAGAGGGACTTTTTTTAAGACAAGTAGTGACTGGACAAGGTGGAATGGCTTTAAACTGAAAGAGGGTAGATTTAGATTAGATATTAGGAAGAAGCTCTTTACTGTGAGGGTGGTGAGACACTGGAACAGGTTACTCAAAGAAACTGGCTGCACCATCCCTAGAAGTGTTCAAGGCCATGTTTGCAGGACTTTGAGCAACCTGGACTAGTGGAAGGTACCCCTGCCCATGGCAGGGGGGTTAGAACCAGATGATCTTAAGATACTTTCCAACCCAAACTGTTCTATGATCTACTGAATAAACTTGCTTCAGAAAGTCGTAAGGCTTTTAGCAATTTCACTGCCTGAAGGGCAAAGGCAAACAAATCAGCATGCTTGCTTTTGACTTCTGTTTGTCCTTCACCAGAACACATTAGTTCTTATCTAATGGTTAAAAACCTGACACGTTACAGTCATGTCCACAGTAAAGACTACTTGATTCTCTGTGTACCTTATTGATGTTGTACTGCAATTTTTAGTTACCTTAGAAGTTTAATTCTGATTGTTGGCTCAGTTATAGCAGTTTATAGAACTTCTCTTCTGTAGATATCTTCAAGCATTACTGAGACTCGGTGAGGACCTTCAGCCTTACTGCATTTAAGTGACAAATTTAAGTTCAGTTTCATTTTCAAAATCTGGAAGCTCAGAGGTTGTCTTTATTGGAAAGACAATGACAGGGAAAAGAATTAAAAAAAAAATCAACAAATACTGGAACCTATCAAATGAGACATTTTGGTGCACACATACCATCTTGTACCATCTTAAAAAGCTTTTGTGCCTCTACCTGGCTGAAGACAAACTTGCCTATTTTGGCGTATACAGAAAATCCGAGATTGAGAGCGGACATACTGGGACAGACCTAGGACTCATCTCCCCATTCATTTCTCTCTGTGATGATCCCACACAGACATCTGTGAGAGAAAGAACACAGAGGGATTTTTCTGTACTATTCACGCTATGTTTTTTGGCACTCAGCTATATCAGGACTTCCTAAGGTAGAAATTATACCTCATTCTTGACAGCACTATCCTTCAAGGTTACATTTAGTCTCTTTTGAAGCCCACTTTTAGATTTGGCCTCCACAACATTAAGTTCCAGAATTTAAATTTTACACTATATAGAAAAAAATGCTAGAATAATTGTGGTTATTGCAATTTACTGGAAGACGAACATATATACTGCACTCCAGGGATTTTTCTAGGAAGGATCAATCAGGACAGACTTCTAGTATTTCTTCAAATCAAAATCACCTTCCGCAGCATCATAGATATACCACTAATACAAAAGACTGAGTGCAAGGCAGCCCCTCTTTTAGCTATATATAAGACAATCACTATATTCAACAAAAAGCATGCTGGCAATATTATATGGAGAAGCAAAGCAGGGTAGATTTGCAGAAACACTATATGAACAGGGACAAAATATTTAGACTACCCTGTGAAAGGGGCTGTATCTGAGCTCTTTCACAGGGCTCAGCTAGAGACTGGAGTAGAACAGCTTCTTGAATATCTGTACAGATGCTACCTAATAAAACATGAGAAAAGAAAGCCATTTATGCTGACTGAGGACACCTCTGTGTCTGGGTTTCTTTAAAGTCAAGTCTAAAGTTTAGCTTCCTGGTGATTATTATGTATTACAGTGCACCTGTTTGCAAGTGGATGTCAACTGGTTTTTGAGTGCTCACAGAACTCTCTACATGTTTCCGTTACAAGCACACACTTGCTGCAGAGAGATCCCCGACTCTCACCCCAAAAGCTGCACTTTCAATCTAAATACCTTATTCAAAAAATTCATAAGCTCAAACATAGTAAGTGCTTTTAAGAGAGAATAAAATACAAGCACCACAGGCTTAAAACAACTTAAGGGGAAACCAGGAAGTTAGCTCATAACAGTATCAGACCTCTTTTTCAGTTTCACCTTTCATTGTAAGTCACTATTTATACAATTAAGAGGTTCTTGGCAGACTCATTTAATCCATAATATTATGACCTTTATATTACTCATGCATCCACAATAGAAGTCAGAAAGATAACTGCTTTCTCAGTTAAGTATACGGTTG
The DNA here is from genome assembly GCA_039877255.1 of Loriculus beryllinus. Taxonomy (NCBI): domain Eukaryota; kingdom Metazoa; phylum Chordata; class Aves; order Psittaciformes; family Psittacidae; genus Loriculus; species Loriculus beryllinus. The sequence goes on from JBCJKH010078878.1 coordinate 16,238, forward strand.
GCATCTAACAGCATAAACATACTTATCATGCCCTCAAGAAAGGATAAAAAGGTGCTATAGTAGATTGTGCCAGATGTTAAGTTGAAATCTTAACTGTCTATCTTTAGTGGAAAACATAATTTTAGAATTCCTTCTACTACAGGAAAAACTACAGTTTTTCAAATGTGCTACCTATCCACTAAAACTGAAGGTTTAGGAACTCACAACAATGAAAGAGAAAAAAATACTCTTTAACCTGATGTTTGGCAGTTGGCTGGTTCTCAGTTTCTAACACAAATGTTGCCTTCAGGAAACCAAGAAGTTACATAGGACTAAATTGAAAGCTTCACATTACTAATAAATGTGCAGATATTAAAGCTCTCTTCCATTAAAATTCACAGGTTAGCAATTATTGCTTAAAGATAATGGTCGTAACATCAGCTAGGAAAACAAAAGATTTAATTTTGTGAAATGTCATATAATTGCAATATGAAACAATAGAGGAATAGATAATGCATTTAGTTTTCACAGGTGAAGACTTCAATAAATCATCTGTGAACTTACCACAGATGAGTCATCTATCTACTATTCAAATGAGTCTATGATCTACTGAAACTGGGGAGTTGCAAGAGCAATCTACATTTGAGATGGTGTCTCAAATGAGGTAGTAAGCTCAGAAGAGGTAGCAAGAAAACAGAGAGAAATCTGAACACTAATGCTTAAGAAAATAACCTCTTAATCAAAGAATTAAAGAGACGGCTTCCAAGGCTGTTTCTTGTAAGCATGTCCTAAAGAGGGTTTGCCATGATACAGAGCATGTTTTTCAGAAGCTGAGATGACACGGCCAGCTCTCAGCTCCCCAAAGGCAGCAGCTCCCTGTCTGTTTCTTGGCTTATGCTACCAAATCAAGGGATGTTACTTGCACTTCCTTCCTTCCTTCTCTTGACATACCCTGGGGTTGTCAGAAGAATTGAGGACCAATAGGGCTATTAAAGAGAGGGTGAAGGGGAGGGGAAAAGATTAATACTTAAGTTTAAGGTCAAAACTGTAACAGTTTTCAATTAAGCTTAAAGACTTTGGGTAGAGGCAAATACAGAGCAGAAATGCTTAAGAAATCTTTTCCATCCACTTAGTCTCTGGACGACACAGATGGTAGAGTATAAAGAGGAAAGATACTAGTGCTGCATGTGCTTCAGCTAGGCTGAAGCAACACGCCAGCACCTATAGTTCGCTAGCAGACTAAGTGAAACACCGGTTTCCTTGTAGGCATTAGGTGAAAGACAGAAGCATGGCCATGATTTTCACTAAGTACCAGTAAAGCACTTACTGTCCTCATGAACTTTTTGCACATGGAAGCAAAGACAGCGGTCATATGTACACAGAACCTATGTCTGTCAGGATATCACATATGGAGAATAATGTGTATTGCACTAGTGGTGAATTTGGTTCTCTGACTGCCTTTGCAGTTAGGTTGCCTTTAAAGCTGCAGGCTTTTCATGTTGAAGCAATTCTTAAGTACTCTAATGCAAAGTGTAATCACACATAGATTTTTCCATTAAAACTACAAAAGTCTTAAATACCCTGGGGGCGCTGGCCTCAATTAGTCCCTATTCTTCCATTCTTTTTCTCTCTGTACCATTGTGCCATCCCTTGGCGTAGGAGGAAAGAAAGACTGTCTGCTTAAGCCAAAAGCACAACCTTCTATTACACGAGTCCAGTTAAAGCAGAAGTAGATAAATTGCTTTCTGTACAATAGGGAGAAAAATTATGCTGGTTTCTGCTTATGTTCATTTTTTAAATTACAGTGTGGGAAAACTGAACATAGAGATATCATAATTTTGGAAGTTTGCCTTGAGTCTATTTTACTGTGGCTATATTTTTGATTGTTGGTTTTGGGGTATTTTTTAGCCCAATAGAATTCCCACAGTTCTTTGAAGGAGATTGTTTGCAAATTGCAAGGAGAAGCTATGATCGCTGAACGCAGCCTTTCCATTGTCATCTGTTGAATAGGTGAGCTTCATTTTTGTGCTACCAGCATTCAGTGGCATCGATCAGTTTTGCCATTGACACCAGGTTAATACTTTGGCAGAGAAAAGGAAAGCAAATTTTAGTGAACACCAGTAGGTAAATCTTGTGCTTTTATCTCTTTTCCAGGAAGCAGCGCTTAAAAGCAAAAACTTACTAGACAGAGGGTAGGTGTCCCATTCAGCTGAATGGCCAGACCCTGGTCTGTTTGTCTAAGCATTTCATTTTACCTGCTCAGCCCCTGCTACCCATTTCAGTATATTCAGTTTCCTACTTGTCTTACATAATTTGAAGTCCTGTTCAGGGAAATATATGGATGGAGACACCATATAAAACACAGAGATTAAAATGATATCCAGCCTACAATGAATTTATCTTCAGGCACCTCTCCAAGCAAGTCTCTGAAGAAAGGCGGCTGAGTGGAATGACTAAAGCAATGAACAAAGAGGAGTCAATGAAGCCGAGTTTAAAGAACACGAGTTGGAGCTGTATTCCAGAATCTAATCAATTAGATTATTCTTTCAATTTTTATTCTGTCTCTAAGCTTTACCATTTTCAGTGAGGAAAAAACTCAGCCAATTTCCAGCCTATGAAGAAGCATCTAATTTTCCTGTAACACAAGTCGTACCATTGTCAACTTATACTGTGCCTGAGTCATCTGAGGATGACAACCACATATTTTTTCACAACTACTTGAAGTAATCTACCTCCTGAAAATCCATTTGCCAAGTGCCTTATGAAATACATTTCCTTAGTGATCTTTGGAAAGGCTATTTCTACACACAATACCTTTGTTCTGAGCAAAACATTAATCTGCCAGCACTAGTATATAGGGAAAAAATGGTACTCCATCTTAAGTTCTAAAAGGTCTTTTTAATTTCCAACTCAAAATTTTATCAGAAGACAGAGCACTAGCACAAGATTCAGCAGATGCATTTGTGACTCTCCACAGCATTTGTGGCCTTGGTCAGGTCACTGACCTCTTTCTGTCTAGCTTTTCCAGCCCTTGCCTTTTGCCCTTTTTATGTGGATTTAGAGGCAGGAACTCTCCTTCTATGGCACTTACCAGAGTCTCAGTAAAGCCTCTAGTGGCTGTTGTTCCATAAAGCAGACCAGACCTGAAGCTACATGTACCATACCTCATCACATGAAACCATCACTGCTACTGTCTTCAGGCTGACTCTCAGTGTATTTGACATACTTAAGTGTTAGACCAAAGAAAAATAAAAGAAGAAACACCACTGTCTTTCTTAAGATGAAGGCAGTGCCATAGATTCTGATAAGCCCTTCCCTACTCAATAAAGAAGTTGTAGGATATTTGCTGACCAGGCATGCAGGTAAAATTAATCTTACATCAGAAGGTCCTACAGCAGAAAAGCTGCAGTACTGTAGTGATGGGAAAAAGACAGCAGGGAGAATTATCTGCCCTGCTTGGCGTGGGGCAGCCAATGGTGCTGTGCTGGTATCAGCAGGTTCTCTAGTTAAGTAAGTCCAGCTGCAACTCTGGTTCTCGCCAACTGACGCAGCTACAGCAGTGCTTTAGTGCATCCACCTCAGCACTTTCACAGCAGCCAGATTACTTTGATATTTCTCTTTCCTGGAAGGAAGAGCTCAGGATGGATGGATGTTTCATCATGGCCAGGAGACAAAAAAGCACTGACCAGATGCCAGCTGGCAAACACCAAAACACCCACAGTGCCCAGTAGCCCCATGCAGTGGGACCCCACTGCTGTGCAAACAGAAGAGTATTGCTCCAAAGGGCAAACTGGAAGTGTATACAAAGAAAAGCAGAGGATGTAGCAACACTGAAAGACTTTTTTATTTCAACATATTTACTGGGGGGGACTTGAGATTGTTTTATACAAAATAATTAAGGCTTTTTAGTGGAAAAGCAAAACTGAATCTGCCAAGGGGTATAACAGAAGTTGTAGAAGCAGTACATTTTTCAGCTTGAGTAGTCAAAACTCATTTCATTGTAGAGTACAAGTTCAGTTCAGTTAGATCTAGTCTGATGACAAACCCTACAACTGCTTTTGTGTAAGTGTTGCTTTATATAATTGACCAGATTAAGGACATAGCCATGGCCAGTGAGCAGCCACTGCTGCCATGGAGCCACCCGTGCTAAGGCCCATCCCACCAGTAGCTTGCACGAAGGCTTGTCCCATACTGCTCTCCTCTCCCAGTGACCAGGCCGCCCATTAACATTTTCTAATGATTTTTAACTTACATAGTTTCAGCTATGAGAAGTGCCTTATTTTTGTAACATTTATGATTACTGCAATAGTTGGAGTTTGATATCTTTTACATAATCCTTGTATTACATTCTCCTTCTTTGTTTGCTATAACCCACTTATATATATTAATACATACAAATCTCCAAACTCACCTTTCTTAAAAGCTCATTTCTATGTTAGCAAAGGCCTCAGCTCAGATGCTGGAGGAGCAAGAGGTCCCCAGTGGCACCTTGTGACCATCTAGGTAGCCCTCTGATCACTGCCCTGCCTATTACAGCCACAGGAGAAAGACAAGATCGAATAGCTACAAAGATTGAATCAATTCCTGTCAGGGTGGACTGCACATTAGGAGATTTTAAATATTGTGAAAAGCTTGTGTTTCAAAGTGCCATCAGCCGTGTGTTTTTGTAAGCACTACAGCTATTCAGTTTCTGCTGCCGGGGGTGAGGAAGCTTTTATTAACAAGTGCTGCTATGAACCACTCAAAAACTTAAGTTCAGCTAGATTTTCCTGTTATTGATAATAGGTCATACTCAGAGAGACCCACGTAGACCTTTACAAGAAGAAAGCTCTGCTATCCCAACATAAGTAAGTCTACTTTAACAACAAACATATAGGTAACCTACACAGTGTCAACCAGTCTGATCTATGCTGCTTGTGTGGATGGGCTGACGCACTGGGGAAGTGGAGTTTTACCACATGACTCAGAAGGTGATTAAATAAATCTCACACACACCCAGATTGCAGGAATTATGTCTCAGTCTATCCAAAAGCACAAAAGACCTCATTTCGGGAGCAGGACCATTAAGCAGACTTGCATGGACTATCAGGTTTTTCTTGAAAGCAACAGCAAGTGGGAAGGAAGTTGGAAGGAACAGGACTGCACAAACTACTTTATAAAAACACAACTGATTTTCTCCAAAACACTGAGACAAAGTTGCATTCCTAGACTGAAGCAAATCTACCAAAATTTGAGCTGAGCAGCCCCTGGAAGTACCCCCACCACCAGCACCAGGCATAAAGCCATTGGGCCAGATCCTCCTCTCCACTGTGAGTGTAGCAAGGTAGTCAGAAACAGAAGGAACTGACATCTCTACATCAACGACTTCAAATCCCCAGACAGACTCCCTGGGCTTTAAACTGAAATACTTGAACCTTGCAGCTACCTTCCTTGGAAAAGCTCTTCCCCAAATGGGCCTAGACCAGCGTAGCATGGTGGAGCTCTCTCCCTTGACCCCTTGTCACCTTCCTCCATCATAGCAGTGATGTCACCCCAGCTGGAACCCATTCTGCAACGGTACACACTACCTATGGCAAGTTGTCTTTCAACATTTACAATTCATATTCATGATTATTTCAAGTGCCACACAGGAACGTGACACTAAAAAAACAACAGTTCTTTCTTGCGTTTTCAACTTAGCTTTTTCTCATCGCCAGGAGATTTATGAATTTAATCTCCATTTTATAGAACTTAACAATTTTAACAGCCAGAAGAAGAAAATGCTAAATTGTTTTTATTGCTGTTAGATGTTCAAAGACATTCTGCTACACACTGACATTTACATTTCACATTAAAAGTGAAATACGTTGGGAATATGCAAGTATTTGTTTTAATTTGACCCATCTGTTAAATAAAAAAACCAAAGAGGACTTCTAAATAACTATATATAAATTCAGCGGTTTGTAACCAATCTATATGTTCATTTCTTCTGAGTTAAAACTTCCCTAAAGCACCACTCTTATGAAATCTCCAAACTAAATTGCTTTGCATTGTTCTTAAGGATGCAGGCCACAGTTTCTTCCTCCTCAGTTTATTATTTCCCAACCCAAGTAAATTAGCAAGACTTGTATTAAGAATCTTGCCACTGAAATGATTTTGGAGAGTTTATGGAAGTATCTACTGGCTCCAGAAAGCTAGAGCACAGAGGAAGTGTCACATATTGACAGCAAATTCCCTTAAGATGAAGCACAAGCTAACTGCTTTCACTTAGTTTTTAACACTCCTGCAAGCAGCACTAGGTCAGCTCTATTCCATGCTAAACCATTACCAAGAAAACAATAATCATAGAATCATAGAATAGTTAGGGTTGGAAAGGACCTTAAGATCATCTAGTTCCAAACCCCCTGCCATAAGCAG
>JBCJKH010078884.1:0-22626 GCA_039877255.1 Loriculus beryllinus
ATGCAAAGGATAGGCAGGGCTAGATAAAGTGGGCCCATGGATTTAGAGGATCCCCATCACTGTCACGTGGCTGGATACCACCAAGTTTGAGCAGCTCCAAGTATCCCCCTGCTGTGGTTTAAACCCCAAAATAATAGAATCATAAAATAGAATCAAAGAACTGTAGAAAATGATGCTCATGGATTATCACAGACCCATTCCAAGGCCAAAGCCTCAGCTGGCAGGACTGACTCAGCAGACAAGTAAACAAAAGTATTTTGTTGCATTTATGGTATGTGTTTTCATACTGCTGAATTTAATAAACTAATATCAGACAGACTCCTGGCAAGTTTAATCTTACCAGTTTATCTTGCTTGTTATAGACCTGCCTTTTATTCTACCTAAGCTATTACATCAGACTTGTGAGGGTAGTGATGCTTGTGAAGTTGGTGACTACCTAGCCATTGCTGCTTCTGCATTAGCTTTTTGTTTTGATAACCTGAAACCCCAGTCTCCAAGTGGGGCAGATTAATGCTTGTGCCAGACAGCTCCACCAGGATCATGGGTTTCAAAAATTCTCCTTAGCAAATGAAAGTTTCATTAGAGGTTAGAAATATAAATTGGTCAACTGACAGATTCTTTGATATGATGGAAGCTCAATTATAAGTGGATAACATAATATAACAAGTGCAGATGAAATCCTATTAAGGTCTGGAAATCCAATATCTCATCTTCCTGACTTTTAATTGATCTTTACACATATTGTCATTGCAGTCAAATATTTGAAATGATTCCTGTACACATAAACAAATGTAAGCACATTAACTCTGTTAATAATTTTAACAAGTAATTTGTATTTCCCATTAGACTGTCTTACAATTTGCTTTACTATAATTAAAGATATCATCAGTGATAAGCTTTAATGTGTTATTTAAAGTCTGCCTGTTTATAAGATTTGCTTTTATCATTAACTGCAGGCTGATAAGATCCACACATACCCTCATTAAGAAATTAGATTTTACGTTTAAAGCAAATAGGGTGTTCAGGTAGGGAAGGACTGCTGATTTTTTTATAAATCCTAAATATAGACCTTTCTTCCTAAGGCTGGCCTGTAGTAAGACAAGCAAGTTCATTACACCGTGGCTTTCAGTCTACTTTACAAGAAAAGCAACAATTTTCCCTTTTCATAAAATTACACATCTCTGTGGTGTCTAGAGTACTGATGGGCAAAAGAAGTTCTTCACATGAACATAGTTACAGAAACTTGCTGTGGGGCAGTCACAAGTTGCTTTGCTTTTGGGTGAGATGAAAAGCCCTCAGAGTGGCAGTCCTTTTGCTGTCAAAGCCCAGACAGCACAGGTTTTTAAAGACCCAGCTAGAAAAACAAGTGAGATATATGAGATATGGGACACTGATTAGATGCTTTGCAAATACTTTGCTGCTTATGCCCTTCCAAATCAGATGCCAAACACTTTTCCTTTATTCTTGACTAATACAGTAGGAATCAATAGATTACCTGCCTCTGTCCCTGCTCTGTCTTGTGTTATCGTCATGTTCCTCTTAACAGCAGTGCGCTGAAATGACTATAAGATTTCTTTCACATTACTTGCCAAGAACAAAGAGAGAATTAACATGTACATCTCCAGCTTGAGTTTTGAACTATTTGTTTATGGTACAAATGTGACTTTTGGTAGCCTTTCTTTAGACATATCATATGCCATCACTTTGTAAACAAAACCAACTTTCAACACCAGATATGACTAATTCCATTGCTCTAGTTCAGCAAAATAGAACATACATTCAATTCATAATCAAACAGCAAAAATTAAATAGCAAGGCTGAAAAATTGAGCAGTGGTTTAGCCTTTTCTACTCTATTTTACTTTTAAGGTTACGAGACTTTTAGGTCTCGGGTAAATAACATCCCACTGAATAAATTAGCAGAGCAGGTCTAGGTGAAATTAATTTTCCTTAGTTTATTTTTCACTTGCGGTTTGTTTGCAGGGTTTTTTTGTCCTTAATTTTATTTTAAGGGATGAAAAACTTACTCCCCAACCTCAACACCTGCTGCTTTATGGTTCTACTGTTCTTATTTTTGTGTAGAGAGGAGATGATTTGGACCTTAATTAAAATTGGAATCACTTCTTACCATGAAATCATATTAAACATTTTGCTGGCAAGGACTAGCACACAGTAAAAGGTTTTTCTAGCTATTATTTTGATGACACTTTGAAGATTCATCCAGAAGACTACAAAGACATTACTGGTAGCTAATACGTAGGTGCTCTTCAATTCCATATAACTTTCAGAACAGCAAAATCATTTCCTCCACCCTGTTTGAGATCTCAGCTACCTTTCCTTTATATTTTCCAAATTATCAAGAGCAGTGCAGATTCAAGTATAACATTAACTGAGAACTCTTTAACTATTTATGCTGCTATAATTTTGTATTGATTTTATGTAAACTTTTAACCAAACATAGATTGCACTGCTTAAGGAAGACTTTTGGGAGTTCTTAATAAATTGCTTTTCTGATCTTTAATGGAGCATTAGTAATTATCAGATACAACATGATTTAAAGTCATTCAGAAACCACAGAACAATAGCTTGATAGAGTACATTTCTGTCTCACTAAAAAGTTGTGCTATATGCAGTTTACATCTGACAAAACCACTGGAAAAATACTGACAATTTGTCTTGATTGCAAAATTCTATATGCTCATTCTGATATCATATGCTATATAGTATTTTCATCATTAACAACTACTGTAGTGGTTTAATCATTTCTGGAAAAAAAAGATAACACAAGTAGAGTCATATGCGCAATGGAAGGCTGCAAGACAAACTTGCACATGTTTTGAATGAAATCTTATCCAAGGGAAAATAACCAGGTCCAGAGCAGCTAAGAAAATGAATCAATAAAAACACACTCTTGCAGTGGTCAAAATTAAAATAGTTTGCCCACATAGAGATCAAAACAGACAGAGATCTGATTATTCCTGTGTTAAGAAAGAAATTCTGGTGATAACCAGACCTTTAGACTTTCCCTTTGGTTGTGGGGTGTTCCTTAGCCAAGGAACCCAATGAACGTGCATCACTGCAACAAAGATCATTAGGTAAATAGAAGATGCTATGACTCAGCATCTGGAAACAAATGCATCTGAGTGGGTGTCATGCATGGCCTGACAAAGCCCTCTGTATCTTATCCATTTTGTTTCCACCCTTTGATAGCACCTCTGATACTTGCTTTAGATAACAAAAGAGCTCAGAATTTTTTCCAGTCTTCCTGTGGGTAGCTTGGCACAGCTGGTTTAAGGAGGCTGACTGTACGATGAATCGAAGATGCACTGGGGAGAGAATTCACTTCTTTGTGTTGCTATTGCTTGATCTTTGCTGTTGACAATTCCTCATATTTTCAGTTGTCTGTACCGAAGGTACAGATCTTTTATTAGTACACATAGACATGAAGAAAGACCCCATCACCTCAGAGCTGTATAGAGGCCTAAGAGAAAGTGTTTTCTACTCCTTGTCCCCAACGTGCTAAAGATGTTACAGTTTTCAGTTTATCTCTTTGTCCCTATCAGAGCTCAGTACATCCACAGCCTGCTTGCAGTGCTCACTGTCCCTATTTATCCCTTCTTCACTGCTCATCCGCACATGCCCCTGAACCTCCAACCCACCTGCTGATACCCCAGATCCGCAGCCTCCCATGCCTGCCTTTTGGTCACCCAGCTCCCACTTATATATATTTCTCCATCCAGTATCAGAATCACCTCTTCAGTCTTCTTTCCCTGTTAGCTGCTTCCACTTTGTCTATTTGGCTGTTACTGCCACTCAGTCCTATTTCGTATTTCCACTCTAACCACAGCAAGCACTGCCCAGGTTTGTAATAAATTTCAGATAACCTGTTATTTGTTCCTTGCATCAATCTACCCTGATGCCTTTTATCAGTTTCCTCCCTAGGGAATTACTTGCCCTTTATTTGGCCCCTATAACACTGTTGGAGTAACTATATTCCTATCAAGTCTAACCATCTATCTCCAGCATTTATGGTGCTCAGATCATTACAGAGTGTAGGTGTCGTTATCTTTCCAAAGATCACCAATTACCATTGAAGCAGCTTCCTTAAAGCTCAGCCCATTAATTAGATATTCTGACTAGTACCCTCATCCCTTTCTCACTACCTCATATATGCATTTCAATACCTTTACCAATCTATGAACGAAGGAACAAGCTTGCAGGAATTGTACTTGTAAGTGCTTTCTAACAGGCTGCCATGAGCAATAAAGCTCCCCACCTGTTTTGCAGCTTGCCAGATCTTCACAACTGGTGCATGACCCATAAAAATCCATTCATTGACTCAAGTGGTCAGTGAGTAGGGTCTGCTGCCTTATCTGTTTGTTAGAGCAGACAAGAGTAACACAGTTAAGCAAGCATTCTTAAGATTTAAGAGAGGTTTTTTTTTTTTTTTTAACCGCCTGTTTCATGGTGTACCATAACTCATGGAGGTCATGAGCCTGACTTTAGAAAGCAGAAAGCCCACAAATATTCCATAGAGCACTTGCTGGTGGAAAGAAGTGCAAATATTCACAGCCAGCAAGCAGCTAGCTTACCTCATCCATTACCTCAATCGGCGTATTCCCGTGTGTGCAGGAACCTTCTTAGGTAGATCTAAAATGAGACAGTGATTGATTATGGAAGGAACTGTTATATAACTTAGACATTATCTCGGTTTCCACAACACTAATCACGAGGTTCCAAATGCATTCAAGTGACAAACCAATTTAAAAACAATTTGACTCCCAAGACAATCACAACAGGGAAAGACTTTAAACTGAGCAGGTATTACATTGCAATTAGGACAATTAACCCTTTGTCCCAGCAGCAAATCAAGAGTTTCCAACTCTTAGTGTTTCTTTAAAATGTCTGCAATTGGAAAATTGACTTCCAGCAGGGAGGAGTTAACACTATGGCATACTCCTCCTTACAGATTTTTAACAGTCACCAGGTGGCAAAATCTATTTATACACCATATGTTTGTAATAGGATCTCAATTTGTAAGATACAACATTAAATTTTTTGAATGAACATACAGAACAGAATAGCATGGCAACTGGAGCCGCAATAACATGATGAAACAGATTAAAATCAGTGGTAATATAATAATCAGCTGTGTTTTGTTCCGTATGGAAATTTATGGTAACAGTTAAGCTAAACCCCATCTGTTTCTTCAAAAAGTGAATGCAATAAAAGAAGAAAGGTCACAACCATGAACTTCTGCCTCCAAGCCACACTGCATGTATTTAATAATGAATGTATAGCTCACTGGTTTTCTATATGATGTGTGCCAAGTTAAAAGGCAAGCTTCTTCTGCATGCAAAAAAAGTAGCAGTTTTGGAGAGAATCCTGCTCCCTATCTCCAAACTTATTGAAGAGCCTTGAGGAGGTGCACAGATGGCAGCAGAATGGTCAATGGCAATGTAAAGAGTAGGCCTAAATTTTTCCTGCGCTGAAGATCCTGTCATCTCAGGGTACACCTGATTCTACAGCTATGACAAGACAAATAGGGTACTCCACACATCTAACAGGTGTGCTGTGCTACCCTTCTGCTTGTACTGAAATGTGCTGACAGTACAGCAATGGAGAACATTTGTCTTTATAACAACTGACAAGATGCATGATTGCTGCTGTAAGGGTATCAAGGAAAAAAATAAAAAAGAAGGCCCTGTCCATGGGCCTAGTTATTAGTCACATGCTGAAATGCTGACCAAGTCTAGGAGAGTAGGAATTATTTGTAAAATTGACTTCAAAAAACATTATCTCCAACCCCTCTACCAATAAGCAGACCAAACAGATCTCACCTGCACCAGCTTTTCATATTTTTTTTGTGAGAATTTCTGGCAGTTTCGTAACTTAGCCGAGCTCAAACAATTAATGGTCACTTGAAATTCATCACATCTGTGGCTTTATTTCTTCAACCTTTGAAAAAAAATGTAATTATTACTATGATCAATTTTTACCTACATGAATATCTCAGAAGAGATGCTACCTATTTGCACACTGTGGGCAAAATCTATATATCCTGTGGTTTGGAAAGCAGACTTTTCCTAGGATAAATTTGAGGGAAATATAATTATCAAGCTGCATATTCAAAAAGAGTATCATTACCTGGTGTTCCAGGTTCGTAGGATTCCCATGTACAAAGGCTGGACACCAAACACAACATAAGCAATCAAATGCTCTAGTCTATTTATTGAGGTATTAATATGAAGCAAATATATATACATATATTAATGCAAAGCAAGTTACATGCATACCAACCGCTGGTTGAATGGGATACCGCCGAGCAGGAGAAGGAGATGGAACATGTTGCCCCTTCAGAGTGGTGGTAGGCAGTACGTCGTCAGGTCAGCCCCGAATCAAGATGCGCATCTGGCCTTCTCACCCATCCATCCCTGCACAGGTCCATATTTCCCCCCTCTGGTTGGAGTGCAAAATTGCCAGTTGCAGCATCAGCACACAAGTAGCCAGCATGTGAATAGATATTTATTGGTATAAGACTCTCTTTTGCTAACAGCAGTGTTAAATCCGCTATTTTCAAGGTTGTGTTCCCACAACCTGTACCAAACAGTAGTCTTCTATTTTTGTATGTTTCACCATGGACCATTATCTATTGTCACTGACACACCTGGGCAACTATCTTACATCTTTTACTGCACTGAGATATGTGAAGAAAGGGTCTGGTCAGTTTTGTCACACACATGAAAAACAGCCTATCAAACAATTCCTATGTCAGTCCTTTAAATAATCCAGCATTTCTGAATTACCCTCCCTAAAATGGATGGATTCCCTACTTGCTGCCAGGAAGTTAACCTGCAGTCCTTTGTAATTTCTATGAGTACATTGATCTGTGAATATAATCCTGCCATTGATGAACAGATGCAGTGTCCTCTGCAACGTGAAACAAATTCACTGTGCAAACAGCTCTAGATTTTCTGTTTGGATCCAGGCAATGAGATACAGAAAGGAAAACGTTCATGTAACCTGGGAGACCCCTGTGAGCTACACAAATAAGGAGGATTAGAAGCATATTTTATTCCTACCAATTATAATTTAAGCTTCATGAATTGCCTCCTAGGGCACAGTAAAGCCAGATGTGGATTTTCCTTTACCTATGAAAGCATAACTTCAGCTAAACCTTTTCCACCTCAAGGAAATGACACATACAGAATAGCTAGCTAGTACACAGGTGGGAGATCCTACTGTTCTTTCGAGGATGTGTATTATGAAAAGATCAAAGGTCTCTTGCAAGATCTTCCCTGAGACACTCTCTCACACACACATATACAACCCAGTAAGGGTACGTGCTACTCAGTGAAGATGGTCAGCATGAACCAGCTCAGCTGTCCTGACTTCATACAGCAGCCAACTGGAAATAGGAGCACCAGAAGCTGCGGTTCAAAGCAGAGCACGGATGTGACATTTGAGTCTTCGGCATGGTGGATGCTGTTTTCAAGATGTTTTCCCCCAGCAGGTGTTAGCAAAAGGGACAACTGGAAAAATATCTTTCTGACTTTGAAGAAGCTCCAAGTCCCAGCACAACTCAGAACCACACTCATGATTTCTCTTAACTCCCTACAAGCCTGTTGCCTGTCTTCTCTGTAAGCTTTTTGGCCAGGCATTTCATCTTTACGTCTGCCTGCAAAAGCTATCAATAAGTTGTTTAACCAGGCAAACATGCAACAAATAAATAATAACTTGTTTGGAAAGTAGGTCTTTAGGCAAGTGGTAAAGAGTCATTTCTATTGGAGACAGGTATTACCTCAGGAGAGCCATTGTGGCCCCTTTCAATATTCACAGTCCTGCATTGTTCTTTTTTATTTATGTTAAAATAAAACAAAAACAAATTTAGAGGGAAATTATATCACTTCTGTGTCATTAAAATTGAGATATAAACCACAGAAGCCAAGATACGCAAAGACATGACTGCAATTTTTCCTGACACCATGTAGTCTGACACAGTGTCAGACTTTGAATTTCCTGGCTTTGGTGGGTTCTCGTTCTAACCCCAAGACGTCATTTAAATGTAGTTTGTCGTTTCTGAATATAACAGTAGCTCTTATATTATCAATAATAATAGGATACCTTCTGCTCCTCAGGGGCAAACTCTCAAAGAAATGGCTTGTGAATCAATAAATCCCTTAGTGTGCTGCAGCTGAATTTATTTATTCATGAGATGCTTATCTCTCTGTAAATTCCTTAGGAAAAATCCTTAATCCTGCCATACTGAATTGACTATCAGTTTCAAATTGGACCTTATTAATTTTTTTCCTCATGCTGGAAAATGTCTCTCGTACCATATATCTTCATATGAAATTACATTTCTAACTGTCTCCCTTTTTTTCTCCCAGGAAACAAACCCAGTGGTCAAGAATGGGAAAGAACAGATGGCAACAAGCTCCCATATACAAATCGGCTGCATCTGAGTGTCCTGTAAGCTCTCTTTGCAACCTACTCACAGAAGCCTGTGTGCCACGGCATAAGCACAGTCACATTTGGCTTCTCACTCACTTGTGACAGGCTGAGCTGTTTCTCTCTTTGTTTTATTGCCAGCTCATTGGCAGCTGGTGTAAGTAGAGATCAGCTCCATCACAATTGAGTGCAATTATATTTATAGGGTACAAAGGTACTCACAAACCCTTAAGCATAAAATTGAATTTGATGCTAAGGTTGTGATACAGGTTTTACCTATTGACTGTGGCAGGAGATGTCTTCTCAAGATCTAGGAACTAAGAAAACACTGCTCTGCTGTGGGCTCATTTGAATAATCTCACCACTCATTAAACACAGCTGCAAGGCAAGGGATGACAGAGTTCAAAGGCAAACCAGGGGAATATATTAGTAACAAAATTATTGTCAGAGCCTTTAGATATGTTTCCTCAATATTCCTCAACATAATGCCATTAATTACAATAGGAACAATTTTGTCATTTGCAAGCACTTGAAAAGGTTAGGAGAATGTGCTGATAGCCTCAATGTCTATTTTTAGAAACACTGTTGATAGAGAATTTCAGAATGTTACACATTTTGATGAAGGACCAAAAGAGGAGTTTGGTTTGGGTGTTTGTGGCCAGACAGCCACAATGATATAAAATATATTGCCTAATCCTAATATTATCCAGGCTACGGACTGCAGGGAAAAAAATATAACCAGCAGACAGAAATTCACACAATGTTATGTTTTGCTTGCGTTTTTACATATTATTATCATCAAGCTATTTCTCTGGCCAAATGGCACCCACTTGCTCATCAGAAATGCACCATTCTCCTCCTTTTTGGCAGATGTTCTCCAATACACCTGTTAGGACAGGCAGTGAGCACAGCAATGGGGCAGTCTCCCTCGATTCAGTTCCTGTGATCAAAGGGTGCCAAAATGCTTCAGGGCTACCAAAGTGTTGACATCTCCAGTGCAATTTTCATCACTCTCTTGGCTAAATAAAATAAGCTTTCCAATATGGCTCAGGAGATCGGAGTAGTGTCTTGTTTCTTCTCTGCAAATCAGAACTGCTGCCATTCTTTAATATTTATCAGCCCAAATCCAGAGGGAAATATTCAGCCTCTCGTTTTCCAGAATGCACGTTTTAGCTCATCCAAAAAGAAAGAAAAAAAAAAAAAAAGGCTGCTGGATTCTATGAGGCAAAAATAATCAAATGTGCTTGATTTGGGAGAAGAGGGATAATACGAGTGCGTTGAGGCCGATGTGGCAAGTGGCCATTTTTCAGATCTGCTATTGTAATCAGAAGCAGTGTCTGGAAGGTATTTTCCATGAAATACCTCTCTGGAGCTAAATCTACGGAATAGGGCATTGTTTGTGAAAACACCGTAATTTTTAAAGGAAGTGTACTTGTTTACACATCATAAAAAATTTAACAGATATTTCTTCTTTAGGGAGAAGTGCAGACAGCTAGAGCAGAAGAAAGTTGTTTCACGAATCCTTCGTGGGGAGCACTGGAAACTAAAAGGCTGTAAGTGATACTTATGAAGTCTGCCATTTTAAACTTTTGTTAAACTTGTAAAGGAAATGCTTCAAACAGAAGGGATATAAGTGCTCCCAATTAGATCTTGGCTTACTTAGGCACCTACTTATCTTTCAAGCATGTGCTTGCAGATGAGCATGGTCTTCAGCCTGGACAGAGAAGAGGACCTGCACCACAACACTATGCCACTCCATTCCATGCTGTGCTGTGGCGCTATCTCTCCTTTTTCAGGCCAGAGAGCAAAAGACCCCCCCCAGGCACCAAGGTTATTTTGCAGAGGTTAGTGGGCACACAAATGAAGTTTGATCATATTTAATATTGATTTAAGTCTTGTTTTGGTGCTGCAACTACTTCGCTTAACCCTGAAGTTCTCAGGAGAAAGTGCTTTATTAACGACAAGCCAACACCACCTGCTTTTAGCCTTTCTGCGTGGGAACAAATGTCATGAAAAAGAAGGAAAGAGAGTATGCTTTTATTTTTTTATGGGGAATTAAAAGCACTAAAAGCCATGGTCCTGTCTCAGTGCACAATTTAATTAGACTATTTTTCAGTGGTTTGTTTAGTTCTCTTATTTATATTTAATGTGACTGCAAACAGCAAGCAAGATGTTTGGATCACCAGCATAATGATGCATTATGCTCATGACTAAACTCCTGAGACTTTGTGATCCTGGCAGTTCTGGTCAGGTCAGCTCCTATTATTGAGTTTCTGGAGTCACATGTGAAGAATATTAGCATTTGTTCGTATAGCAAGGGGAGGAAGAGCACAACACCAGCACACTGGTGAATGCTGTTGCTAGGCAGGAGCTGGTCCTGCAGTAGGGTCGTGCTTGCTCCCCCCACATGGTATCTGGTGTCATCACAAATTACTGCAGATGGATTGAAGAAAGCAGACCCGTATTCTCTGGAAGGACAGAGCATAAAGAGCAAACAGAAGAAATGCGGTGTTGAGAACAAATTGTTGCTATTATGTGGCACAAGGGCCCATGCTCATCCCTAGCTTTCACTATGTTTTGTTCTGCTGGCAGGGCAAACAACACAAAAGGACAGACAGAGCTAGTTGTGTCAGCAGTCCTGAGCAGCTCATTACCCCCTTTGGCCATGGGGAGAAGGTATTGAAACGGATATTTGCAACCAAGCTTAAGATTTCCAATAAAAGAGAACTGTAGTGGTGGGATTTGGAAATCAATGCCATCATCATTTCTCTTCCCTGTTAACCCAGTCTGCTGCCCTGGAATTTATCTGAGCTCCAAGAGTTTTTCAGACACCCTGCTCTAGAGCAGGTTTCTACCTTCCAAGATAGAAAAAGCAGAGTTGCCTGGGGCATCTGCCAATAACTCAGGAACATGACAAGGGGAATTGACTTTTTAGTTTTCCAGACCTTTGATTTTAACATTTATTTATATATTTATTTTCAAATCAGGCTCTGATAATCTTGTGGATGAGGTACTGATTGATTTAATTTTCTCAAGTTGGTTACTTTTTGCAATTTCCAGAGCACATTTCTGTGAGTATGTATAACAGATGTTGGATGTTGTGTTACAAAAACGGACATTTTTAGCAAATGTTTTGACGATGTATAACAAAAATGCAGGCTGACAATGCCATGGCACTTTTGTTGATGTTCTAGAAAGTGAAAGGAAGTATTGAGATATATCAAATATTAACTCATACTTCTAACTAAAGTAAGAAATATAATTGGAATATGATAACAATAATAAAAAAACCCAAACAAAAACCAAAAACAAAAACAAAAACTAGCGGAAAAAATTTATGCAGAAAAGTTTCAAAATCCTTGCCCTGGAAAAGAAATAACTCTCAGAGACTTATCCCAATTTATTCTGATCAAATCTTGCCTGCTGTTGAAGTCATATGTACACATTGGTATAATGGATTAGAGTCTGAAAGAATGAAGGCACAAAAATCAGATAACCAAACCAGCTCACAACAGGGCTTTACATTTAAGGCCCTGTTTACATACATACTATACAGACTTGGAAAGAAGGCAAGCAACTGAAGTCTACTGGTGGTCTTCTCCTTGGAGAATGTTTTGACCTCTCTACCTATGTAAAAAAAGAACTATACTGGCTTTAAAATGAGTACATAAAAATAGAAGAGTGGAAAAATCTATGAAAGAAACTCAGGCAGAACCTGAACACTACATTAAGCAGATGGAGTCAAAAGCCTCTGCATAGCATATGGGCTAAACTTCTTAAGAAGGTTGATTAATATTTTGCCAATGATCTGGGGTTAGCATACAAATAGCAAACAATTGGCATGCGCTGGTCTAAGGTGTGGGTTATAGCCAAGGAAGCTGTAACCTGTGCTGGGACTTGTTTCTCCCTAAGGAGAAGTGTTAAAAACACAGCCTACCCCAATAGCAAAGAATGGAAAAGTGAAGGTCATTGACCATATGGGTCTTTACCTTGTGATTAGACAGACCAGTCAAACCTAGGAACTACACAACAGAACTAGGATCACATATACAGAGCTTTACTGATGTTGGGATTGCTTGTCTGGAGAGGACCATCTGAGAGAAAAGGGAGATTAGTTCAGACCTATGGGTGCTTTAATATAAAAAAAAAAAAAAATGAAGAGAAAATTCTTGAGAGATGCTCAACCTAAGAGTCTGAAGAGAAATCACAATTACTCATCCTGTTTTGTCTGTGTGCAGAGTTTCTAAAAAATTGTAATGATACACGACCTTGACTTCCGTGTACATAATCAGTTCCAAGTTCATGGCAAAATATTGCCATTTCACAGAGCTCCTTAGTCCATGTGATTGTATACTAATGTACGTGAAAACAATGATAGTAAAAACATTGAAAAATTACATGCACTGGAAAGGCAGACAGGCAGACAGACTGTGCTTTGTATATGGCATTTACATAAAAGGATTGCTTCACTTTATGGCTTTACAGTGGTTATGGAGCAAGCCTATGTAACAGTTTAGCAGCACCAGCAGTGCTGAAAGACATGCTAGGATGGTTTATGTCACATAGCTGAAATAACAGCAGTCTAGAGATGCAGCCTGCAGTAAGCCAGGCTGGACTGTAGCCAGGACACTCAGCAAAGAAACGCTACAGGAAGCTCATGCATAACAATCTTGGGATCTTTAATGACTGCAGAGGAGCAAGCTAACTGCTTTGCAACTCATCTGAAAAACAGCTCATCATCACAGTGGGGATATTCAGTCTTATAGCTAAGGCACTGTTGGGCAGTTGAGAGGCCTGGATTTAACTCCCCACTCTGCCACATGATTCTCATGCAATGGTGGGGCAGTAAGTCTGTCTCCCTGTGACTCCACTTACCCCCTGATGCACAGGGAAGCAATCAGCCTCCATTTCCTCCAGCCTTTGCCTACTCTGTCAAACAAGCAGAAAATAGGGTGTGGTGTGCTTTGTTTGTATATGTCCACCCCGATGTGAACCTTCACTTGTTGGGAGCTGTAACTGCACTGACAACTATTCCTGCACTGAGGTCCCCATGTCAGGCACACCTTTGTAAAACACCTGGGTGCCACAGCCATTGCTGAGGCTGAAGAGCAGAAGAAATGCCTCAGCAGTATAATGCAAACATGTGAGGAAGAAATACCATCATAAAAGGGTGTGAGGCCAAGGCCAAACATAAGTGACATTTGGCAGACCTGGTCGGGGAGCATGGGCAAGAGCAACAGTAGACAGATATTAGAACAAGGGCTTGCGAAGAATAAGTCAGAAACACTGAGTAAGGTGCTGCTAGACATATTAATCTGGAATTAAACTGTGCTATTTATTTCAAAGGAGGCAGAATAAAATCCCCAGATACATTGCTATAAATTGTTTAATTTCAACCCCCTGCAATATTCATATTTCTAAAGTAGCCTGATACCTAAGTCTTGAGATAGGGCAGTCAAAGATTTAATTTAATTAGCTATAGAATTGTAGTCATTTGGTCTAAATCAAGAAAGACAGCTGTAGCTGTTGTCTAAGAATAACATATGAGACTTTAAGCTCATTCAGACTAAAATTACCTAATCTCAAACTGCCAGCAGTTTTTTGAAATAGGTACTACTATATGACCCGAGATATGGAAGAAAATACTTCACAATTACTCATATTAAATATTAAACCCAGCTGATTAGGAGAAAGAAAATATAAATAAACAGACACTTAGGAAACTGAACACACAAGACTGTGGATCACAAGAAACAAGAAGCTGTTCCATACAAACTCTTTTTTGGTGGAAATGCAGCCAACCAAACTGTTACTTTAATCTGAATTGGTATGCTAAAATGATACAGACAGAGAAACATAGCTAACCAACTTCTAATAAGTAATACCATTACATAAAGGGAAATTGTTTGGGTTAATTCCCACAACTGTTTGAAATCTTTGAATAAAGAAACTCTCAAATGACAAACAGAAATGTATTCACAAGGTCAAATAGTAATAGTTTTTATGGTAATATAATTAAATTTCATATTTCTTTTACAATAAGAATATCTGACCCATATATCAATACTTCTCTCAGTTTATATGAACAGATGAAATATTTAAGCTAGACACTGAACATGTTAATCTGTATCTTTTCATTCATGGAAAAAGGTCATTCACGAGGAAATTAGACAGTCTATGCAACAATAAGGCAAGGAAGAGAAACCAAAAAGCCAGTTTTAAACCAAACCCTGCAGTTTTCAAAATAAACATATTAAATAATGGAAAATATATGTGTTCAGACAGCATTATGTGACAAGTTGTCAGATAAGAACCATTGAGGGTACAAAGAAACTGTCTAGGAATCCTTCTTCCCTATCTTTCTTGGATTTTGCCATTTTGGAGAGCATTCAAAATAAAGTATAATGTCAGAAAAGTGCAAAATTTGGGCACCAAGAAGAGCAAATGGATGGACTGTGGAGAAACGGCTGTTCCAGAAAACTGGACTTGGAAAGAAGAGCTGATTTCTGTGTGACAGCAGTGGACAAATTATCTGTGGGACACAAAGTTGTAGGCATATGTCCTTATACAGAAAAGCATGGCTACCTAACGGTGTCTGGTGGAAAGCTCACTGAAGTCAAAAGCTGTATGTCTAGGCTCCTTCTCAAGTCAACGGAGTGAATAAGCGCTCCAAGGGTAGCTTCATTTTATCCTAAAGTAGGTGACTGGAAATAGGTCAGATTATTCACACTTTAAAAGCTGCTTATTTCATTCATGTTGATAAAAGAGATCTGGCTGATATAGTCTACATGGATTTCCCAAAGACATTCAGCAAGATCCTTCTACAAAAGACCCTAAAGTCACTAAACAGACATGGGATAAAAAGGAAGGTCATTGCATGAATAAATAATTGATTAAACAATTGGAAGAAAGGGTAAGAGTAAATGGCCAATTTTCACAGTGGAGGGAGGTCACCAATGGAGTCCCACAGGGACCCTGCTGGGACTCATGCTGTTTAACATATTCTTAAATGTTGTGAAACAGAGGGTGGGCTGTGAAGTGGCAAAGTTTACTGAGTATACCAACTTATTCAGGGTAGGAAAGTTGAAGACCAATAGCGGAGAACTGTACGTGGATCTTCTAAATCTGAATCATTGGTCATCAGAACTAAACGTAGAGACATATACAGTGAAAAAAAAATGAGGAAAACCTGATATATAACCATGCAATTTTATCTGATATTACCCTTGAGGATTAAGATCCTAGGCTTTGAATGGATAAGTAGAAAATTCCTTGAAAATATTGACAAAGTGTGCAATTATATTAAAAAAAAATTAAAAGCCAACACAAAGAATTGTGAGGAAAAGAACACAGAACAAACCAGAAAAAAGAAACCAAACCCAAACCATCACGCTTTGAAAAGCAGTGGCTGAGGGAAGCATATAGTAGATTGTGAAATTATGGAAGATAGGAAAAGAGCAGCCAGCAAAGGACTATTTGCCATCTATTCCTGCACAAGAACAAGAAGACATTAAGTGGTACTATGAGGTGGTAGGTTCACAAATAAAAAAGAAAAATTAAAGCAATTATTCTTCACACAGTTTATACGCTGCAGAATTTTTTACTTCAGACTTTTGGGGATTTATGTACAAGTTTACAAAGACTCGAAAAGCAACCAGTCCAATTAAGAGAAGGAAAGTTGTTCAAGGATAATTAAATGGAAAATAAATAAATAATTAAAAAATCCTCCAAACACCCCAGAATTCCCAATATATCGGTTTAGGAAACCACCGATCTTGCAACATGTATGATGCTTAGAGTGTGTTTCTCTAACATTATCATAGGTGGTCAACTGCTTTTCAAGCTCATCCTTTGGCATCTGCCATCTCCAGGGGTAAGATAGACCTTTGGCTTTATAGACACAAGGCTTGATAGACCTTTTTCTCCACTTCAGTCTGGCTGGTCTTATTGAATGTGAATACAGAGACATTCTTGTCAAACCTTTGTCTTTTGTGCCACAGTGATTTCCATGCTCAGTGCCACAGTTATAAAAGTACACCTCAAATCTGAAATAGAAAATTCAGTCATTTCAAAGGACAAAATGCAGCACAGAATAAAATGTAACAAAATGTCACAAATGTAAGAAAAAGGCAAATGAAAGTATTTGGAAGAACAAGCACACACACTGCTCTAATTGTTACCAGATCTGTGAAACATGCAAGACGAAAAACAGAGAGAAACTGGGAGTGACAATGCAATGACTTCTTTAAAAGAAATAATAAGCTCAGACTAGGCTACACAGAAACTAGTTCCCTTGACTACCAGAGACTTTTGGAATGGAAAAAACCCAGAGGTGACTGAAAGAATAAGCAAGTGAAAAAAGAGGGGAAAACAGAGACTCCAATTAAAATGCACCAAGAGAGTCTGGAAAAGATTTATGAGGACACCTCAGATAGCGTTATGCAAAAGACTGGGCAACAAGCAGACTTTATTGGGCCAACATGAATGCACAGACAGTAAAGATGGTCAGAAATCATTGCCACTGTGCAAAGTACCAGAGACAGAAGCACTGAGAGGCTATGACAATTTGTGATGCACGCAGCAGAGCTTGGCAGCGACTGGCAATTGATGTATTTGAACATGGAGGAAACCGCTGCCTGCTGACAATTGATTACTCCAGTTGTTCTATTGAATCTGACTGAAGTAAGCAACACATTAGCCAGCACTCTAGTGAATCACACTGAGGTAATAGTCACCAAACCCTGTATTTGCAATGATCTCATTTGAGATAATGGTTCACTACACATGTTGGAGGAATTTTGAAGATTTGTAAAGTATTAGGGCTTTAAATGAAGCTGGTAGTTCTTATTGCTGATAGTTTAATAGGCTGACCAACACTTACAAATGGCCAAACAGATACTAATGCAAAAAAGACTTCCTTGAGATTTATTGACAAGCCCTTATGAAATCAGATGCCTTACTGGCTGAGATGCTAATAAGCTGAAAACTCTACTTTTAAGTCCTATGGTATGCCTGTTCTACAGCCCAGAGCTGCAAGTAGGACAGAGGAGAGCAAACGGAGGAAGGAGGCAGCAAGCCCAAAATGGTTATTCAAGAAACCATGACGTAGTTCTAGGTAACTCAGAAATAAATGACATGGATGGGAAAAACCTTGTGTATAAACAGTACCTGTGGAACAATTCACATTATGTAAAGCATAGGTAGAAAATGGAGAGAACCAGGATTAGCTTCAGATATTAGAAGACAGCTCTGGCCATGCAACTACGCCCCTGATGATCTGAGAAAACCACTAACTACAATTCTACTATAACTTTAATGCCACTTGGTGTGCAGAAGTGAGATGACTCAGGCCAGAGCATCAAGTGATACTTGAACTATACTGTGCCGCTCAAAAAGTTCAAACCCAAAGAGCTGATATCTTAATGCTGTGATTACACAGAAACACTAGTAAGATTATCTCCAGTTTTATGTTGCTTTCATGCACCATTCGGTAACTGGCGCAACATCATTTACAGAAAAGCTCTTAAAATGACTCCAGGAAATTGTTTCCTGCTCACTTGCTCTGCATAGGCACAGAATCCAGATGATGAGAGCAAAGGGCGTTTTGAAATAAAAAAACCCCACCAAACCTGTTTAAACTTACATGTGTTGAGCATCATTCAAGGAGACAGTTGAAATAAGACAAAATAAAGAGCAAATAAATAAAGATGAACAGTTACACCCAAACCAGAAATTCATACCTGCGCTGCAGAAGAGCTAAGGAGATTTGTGTGTCTGAGCTGGATCTCTTTCATCTCACAGGGTGAGATGAAACCCTCTGTGATAGTGCAGCCACATTATCGATATCCCATCACACAGACATTGCCGCAACTAAGAATTAAGATAAATTAAGGGCATTTTGATTGTTATGAAGCAGTGCATTCAGCTAGGAAGGTGTTTACATACTCAGTATAACGGTACACTGGAAGAATAAGTCCCTTCCAGTGCAGGAGTAAGTTCTTTTCCATGAACATAGGAAGTCTCTGGGAGCAATCTAGCTGATGAAATACTAGATATGTGAGCTGAATGGCTCTTTTGATTCCACTGTCTGAGCTAAATCTCTGGTGACCACAGTGGGACCTTAGACATGAGAGTAGATATGTAGCCACCTAAATTTAGGTGTCTTAAACTGAATGTCATGCACTATGACTATTTTTCTTCTCCTCTGTGGCTGCCCTTATCCTCTTGCCTTTATTCTAGTTAAAAATAAGCAAAATTTTAATTAATCTAAATTAGAAGAAGTTAGAATCATAGAATAGTTAGGGTTGGAAAGGACCTTAAGATCATCTAGTTCCAACCCTCCTGCCATAAGCAGGGACACCTCACACTAAACCATGCCTCCCAAGGCTTTGTACAACCTGGCCTTGAACACAGCCAGGGATGGAGCACTCAAGTACTAGTCACAAGATTATATGATGTGGTATGAAAAGAAGCTTATAATTTGGTCTGTCTTCATCGGTCATTACCTTACCTTTTAGTGCCTAATAACTTTCCTTAATCAAAAGAGAGAAACAAAACGTCCAGAAATGTTTAGCGAAACATATATGAATAAAGACGGGAAAAACCTACAATGTTTCAAAAAGTATGAATTTCATCTGAAAGAAAGTCTTTCTTCAGCCCATCAGATCCATTCATTAATATAAAATTCATTTCTCTGTACTTTGAAAGTCTTCAACTGCTAGATTTAAACTTTCCTTCTTCAGGAACAAATCTATTACAAATTCCAGACTTTCTTTTGGAGAACATATCACTGCTTGCTCAAAGTCCACAGGCTGATTTTTTTTTTTAACTTATCCAATCACAGCCAGAGTCGAAATACTGCACTGTGCACTTTTTTGAATAACAGTCATCATTAAGAAACTTTTAGCATAATTTCTTAGCTTTCCAAGCACCTCTGGGAGATCGTAGTCACCCTCTGTATATACAAAATTACAAAATACAAAGGTAAAGCTAACTCCTAGAAAAATACCTCAGTGCAATATTGAGAAGTCAGCCTGCATTCTTTCCTGGGACTCACCAGAAAACACCCTTGGGAACCTTTTTAGAACAGAGAACATCTCAACTCAGCCTAAGCAGCAAGTGCAGCTTACAAAACTATAATTTGTTGCATTTCCACCTTTTAGGGAGCTTTTAAATACACAACTTGCATAGCCATTTTATCTTAGACATACCTCTTGTGCGATAGTACTACTCAGAGTCTGAGAGACTGACTGAAGATGTCTCCCTCTTTCTGAGCTGCCACTTTTCCAAGTATCCTACCTATGCAGACTGGTGGAATATAGCATATTTGTGCACACAAGACTAAGAAACAGCATGTACTTGAACACAGTTTCCCATGTATTGGTATTTTGTGGTTATCATTGTTATCTCATATTTGAGCATGGTGAACGTTGGACTGTGCAATAATTCAGCTTGAAAAAAATGTGAATAGGAACTTATTGCTAAAAGATATATTTTCCTGCTCAATGCAAATAATTTAAAAGACTACTATTACACATAGATTGTTTTTGTAGTTTTAGTGGCTTTTAAATTTTATTTCCCAAAGGGTCTCCAACTGTGAGGAGTCTGAAGGTTTTTAACCTTGGTCTGGGAGCCTGGAACTTATGTTCTGTACTGGTGTTAAGTCCCAAAATAAAAGGTCCCTGTAAACATATCTAAAATTCCTAGACAAAATTTGGCCTGAATGTTTTTCTTTGACATCCCTTTTTAGAAATTCCTGTTTTCTCCTAGCCTTTCCTGTTTGACTGCAATTTGATGCCATGCTCACCTTCTCCTTACATTTGTGCCAGCACAAATGCTTATCGGACCATGCAGATAACCAAGTCTGTTAACTAGAAAAAAAAAAAAAATAAGGAAAGGGAAAAAGGGGGAAGGAGTAGACATGAGAAGAAAGATGGGGAAAGGTCTCTAACTTTGCTGCCAGTGAAAAGGTACATGGAACTATACCTAAATCAGAAAGTTCACAAGTTCAAGCTTAGTTGAGGAATGAAGAACTAGCAAACCTTTCAGCCAACCTTTCTTAGCACTTAATAAAACATTCATTTTTCATGTCTTTTGATTAGCCACAGGTAGGCACATTACTGCTAATTTTCAGTTTAGGTTAAAACTCCACAGAGAGCTCTGATTTCCAGTGCCTGAGCCGGCATTTGAAAATTTGTGAGGTGTCAGGTAAGTACTGATGGGGTTGAGAGCTAGGTGTTGTCTTGTTAATGTGCTTAGCAGGGAAGCAGAACAAATTCACAGCAAAAAAAGAGCCTATAATAACTCATGGATGAGGATACATCTCAGAGTGGATGATGTATTTCAGAGGTCTGCATACAGCAGCTTTAAACTGAATTTGGGGTTTTAATATATGAATAACAAAGGTTATGATTTTAACTTCACATTTTGAAGTGGGTTTAGCATGCAATCTAAATGTAACCAAAAGAACTTTATTTGCATACTTAAGGTAGATGGGTGAAATCTATATTTAAAAAATTGAAAATATATTTAAAAATTAAAATAATTTACATGATAGAGATATTTACACATAAACTATATAAAATAAAATTTTAAAAAGACACAAAGGCTCTAAATTCATAGTATTATTGCAGCTTACTTCTTGCTCACTCTCAGATAACTTAAGCAGGAAATTTTAAGAACTTTGCCGGTTTTTTCTTGTAATGATTAATAACTGCATAATCTGCATTTTTGATGGTAACATTCCCAGAGTCCCAAAACAGCCTCTTTTGACAAGCCACTAGAAATAAACAAACAAAATTATAAATAACACAGGTAATTCCTTTGCTTCTCATGAAACAGACTAATAGATTATTTTTTGTGCAATGACTTCCACTGAGAATTTTGCATGCAGCCAAATATTTTGATGCAGTTGTATGTGCTATGTCTTGATGTATATTAATATTGCAAAGCTCAGCCAAGTTATCTTCCTTGGCAATGACTAATCTTTTATGCATTAAACATGTAATCATGTGGTAATTAAGGATGGTGAAATTATATCAGAATAGTATGATAATGAAGTTCACTTTGAAACAGCATTTGGTAAACAACTGATGTGCAGGATATCCTAGCAAATGTTCTGGTTGTCTCTTCTGTTTAATAGAAGTTCCTTTCTCAAAGATCATAGGAAACTGGTCATGAAATACAGACTTTATCAAACACATCAGAGATACTGTGACAAAGCCAAGGATGATGTAAATCAGAGAATTTTGTCAGTTTATATAGAATCATAAAATCATTTAGGTTGGAAAGGACCCTGTTTAAACAACAAACATTCAGAAAATGTTCAAAAACAGTGCTGCAAAATATTCTAAGTTCTCTTCTCTTCTGATACTTCCTTGAATACTACTTATAAGGTGGATTTCAGTTTCCACTCAGATAAGAAACATGCTGCTGAAGATATTCTGGTGTTCCCCACCTTTCTGTTCATACTGTATAGCAGTCTCAGGGGAGTAAACTTTTATCCTTTTAGATGAAATTCAACTGCTAAAGGAAACTTGCTTATCACATCTAGCAGAATTAATCCACAGTAATGCCCTGAAGTCCACATAGTGTAGGTATTGGATTTCCAGCTCTTTCACTGTAGTGACTGAGACTATGACATAGCCGGACATATTAAGGTGCAGCAACATGTCCCGAAATTTCTAATAAGCAAATGTGTTAATTAACCATTCTTTATAATTATTACCCAATTCTATATCTATCATTTCTGATATTTTCAGGACAGGAAAGCTCAGGACTGGCAAGGATAGGAATCTCTATCTATCTTTGTTAGACTTGTCAGATTCTTTTGACACCAAGGAGATGCTCCTTAGACATAATCCTTTTTAAGTGTAACTTTTAGAAGCAGTTGTAACATTGCAGTGTAATATTGACAACTCTTAAAGTGTATGTACAATTGTTTCTAAGTAACATTCTTTGTAGTGCTAATTGAGAAGCAGCTCATCATATATACATAATTATCTCTGAATTAGAGAGACATCAATTTGATAGGTGGACCACTCAGTGGATAAAGAACAGGCTGGATGGCCAAACGCAAAGAGTTGCAGTAAATGGCTCAATGTCCAGCTGGAGACCAGTAACGAGTGGTGTCCCTCAGGGATCGGTGTTGGGACCGGTCTTGTTCAACATCTTTGTC
>JBCJKH010078903.1:0-15526 GCA_039877255.1 Loriculus beryllinus
TCTATGATTCTATGATTCTATGATTCTATGATTCTATGATTCTATGATTCTATGATTCTATGATTCTATGATTCTATTTATTATAGCTGGCTGCTTGGCTTGGAACTCTCTTAACTCTTTTTCCTTTATCTTCTGTTGGGTTATGGCACACAACGCACAGGAAACACAAACTTAGATTTTGGACTTGTAAATCTATTTTCCATGTCTGGATGGTTTTCTGGTGGAAACATGGGTATTATAGGAAGTTGGATAAATAAGTTTCATTCCAAATAAAGTTCAGGATGTAGCCAAGGTATGTACCCAGCTCCAACATTTTATGTCCTGCTCAAACATAACTATGATTTCTATACTTAGTGTCTCTCCAGGCTGATTGTAGCCATCATGTTTCATGTTGCTTGTGAAGAATGACAATGTGAAAGGACCCAGGTCTGTGAACCTGGATTAGTTTAGTATTGACAAACCTAGAAATGCTGCAGTTTAAGTTGATGTTCCAGCAGTGTGCAAACAGATGTGAGCCGAAACAGTCTCTGTCCTAGGCAATGGTACCAAGGGAAAGACTAACAAGAGAGTAAGTAACCTACAGTGTAGTCAGACATCTTGGACACATCAGGCTGGGACACAGAGGAGAGCTTTGGAGTGGCTAAGGGTGTGCTACATGGTGAGCTACACATCATGGGCAAAGGAAAAGGGACAGTCCTTGGGACTGAGAAAGGGAGGGAAGAAGGGAATTTCGGGTGGGAGAAACCCCCCCCAAAACCCCAAGGTGACTCAAATTCAAATCTGTTTGGCTGGCTGATGCCATTTAAGGCCTTTCCAGGTACGATTGTAGGTGTAGTTGGCCAAGGGCATGTCTACATCAGATGAATGGGGCTCACCAGGTGACTGTGAGCAGGATGGCATGGCTGCTCCAAACAGGGCTCTACAATGACACTAGCCTGGTCCTGAAAAAGAGAATAGCTGGGTCACACTGAAGGCCTGGACTCAGTCAACAGAGGAAATGTTCTGCCTAGTGCAGGTTTGCACTACTGCACCTACTAGTTTGTTCCCACAAGGAGCAAGGAGCTCTTCATGAGGCTGTGCTCTACTGCACAGTGCAGCCTTAACATCCACCTACACTGGTTCTCCAGACCACCTCTTACTGTTGTGTGCTCTAAAGAGACCAAAATGGCAACATCTGATGATGAGTATATGCAGCAGGAGCCAGCTGTGCTGGCTGACTACATAAAACAGAAGGAGCAGCTACCTCTGGTCTTGCTGGGTCCAAAATAAGAGACAAGCACTGGTCAACAATGGCCTTGAACAGTTTAACAACGTCAAAATCAGATCTAGTGCCAGCACTAAACAAGACCAGTTTTAAAGCTTGGTCTCTGCACAATTCTGTGTGTATTGAAACATGCCTGATGTTGTGGTACGAACACTCTGGGCATCATAAATATTAGTAGCTCTGTTTTGAACACAGCCTAAAGTAGCTGATGAACGACTTCCTGCTCAGGAATGGTGATGCTGCAAGTATGGCGAAATGACTCATAAAATCCCACCTGAGACACACCATCAAAGCCCATAAAATGTTGCTTTAGCTGTAGGGAAATAATACCTTTCCCAAGCAGGTCAAGGCAGCTGCTGGATTCCCATGCAGAATAGAAAGTGCTAATAGGATAGAGGATCTTTTCCTGTCAGTACTTTCAGCTAAATGCAGGTATGTATGACCACAGTTTCTGTTGTGGGTACCAATGCTGACGCTGGTGGACTCGGGTAAGCTGCACTGGGACAAGAGCAGTGGGGAACAGTGGTATGCTCAGGCTGAATTACTTTGGGAAGTGAATGAACCTGATAAAATAAAAGGTTCCTTAAAGTTTTTTGAAAGCTGAATTAAGTCCACTAGTCTGCATAGATGTATTATTACAGTTATCAGTTGTTTCTCTTAACACAGTCAGGACTCAGAGGTGCCAGGTGCTTTACTAACAAAGAACAAAACCTAGGCCCTGCCCTATCAAGTTTACTAACCCTAAATATAGGACTAGCAGCATCAGGCAGGTACAGACACATGAGGCAGTGCAAGGAAGCAGTGCTGTGATGCCAGCCAGTAGAGCAAGCTGTGATGGCACCTTAGCAGAAGCTTATCAAGGATCCAGGGTTTTGGAGGTGTTGTGGCAAAGGGGAATCTGAAGGATCTCTCTGAAGAAGAGGGGTGGAAAAGAAAAGGAAGTGGCCTATGTTGGAGTCAGCGCTCTGTGGGGGAACTTTTGGGGGACATATAGGTGTGAACTGCGAATGGTGGGTATTCTGCAGCAGCATTCAAAGTGGGTCTGAAGGGCTGAGGATTGTATCTGTGAGCATCAGGAAAGATGATGCTACAGTAACTGAGAAGCTGAGAATTTGGCCAGACTTTTTTCATGCAAAATGACAGAAAAGGCCATGTCTGAGTGGTGATATTTGGACTGAACCCGGAAGGTTTAGATTGGAGGTGCTGATCCTGGTCTGTATCAGAGACTTGGTCTATGGTCACATTGAGGGACAATGCAAGGCTTTGAGCATTTCTAGAGTCAGAATTGACACAGAAGCCACCCACATGGAAAGGATGGCTGAGCTTGTGTCTGAGATGGGAGTGGTCTTGGAGGCAGGGAGAGAAGGCAGCACTGAAAGCAAACCCCATCAGGGCCCTCTCACTGGGGGACAAGGGAGGCGAGGAGCATTTTCAGAGTGATTGCAAGGGAGGTTTGAGAAACAGCATAGAAGAGGATCATGGAATCCAAAAGAAAATAAATCCTCAGGAAGGTGATTTGCCTGAGTGAAGATGTGGGGAATGCAAAGAGGCTGGAGGTAGAAAGCTGGATCTGAGATTGTGAAGACAGTTGTCTGGAAACCAGGCGGTCTGTTTGGCCAGAAACTTTGGTTTCTGTATGTCTGCTTTTGATCTCACTATGAACATAAGTAAAGTATTTCCCGTTTTCTGGCAAAGTGGATGTCCCTAGACCATGCAGCTGCTCAGTGAAAGCAACTTTGTTTTAAGGATGGTGGCCAACATTGCAATGACATTAAACAGCTGCTTGGGGCCCTGCAGTCTTGCCTGCATTCATCACCTGCCTTTGTACTGATCCCAGTTCTCATTGCTGACCCACTGGAAACCTCTACCTTGCACCAAGCTAAATGTGTATAAGGCTTGAGAAGCTTTGAATAATACAATTCCTGTTCCAGGAAACTTGAGTGTTTTGAAAAAAACTTTCATCTCATCCTGGGATTTCCAAGCAGCTCCAGCCATCGATGACTTTGACATCTGTGATCTGAGCTGAGTGCAAGGAGAAGATGCAGTATTTCTGGAGTTGGT
Organism: Loriculus beryllinus; assembly: GCA_039877255.1. NCBI lineage: Eukaryota > Metazoa > Chordata > Aves > Psittaciformes > Psittacidae > Loriculus > Loriculus beryllinus. Next base: position 3,326 of record JBCJKH010078903.1, read on the forward strand.
GCCAGGCTATTGTGCTGCCTGATGCAATGTTTTGGCAGCTAAGCCATAGCAATGAAGGTTTGTGTTGTAGGACCCAGTTCTAACAGGAGTTTTAAGGCCTTAATCCTTTTTTTAAGAAAAGAAAGCTCACCGAATTGGCAAAGAGTCAAATCATAGCACATAACCTCCGAGTGCTCCAGCAGGTTTTCTGTAGCAGCTGGATGAGGAATGAGCTGATGGAGACAGAGCAGGGAGAGTTCAAAGTGCAGCCCTTCTGATGACTTTTCATCATGCTCAATTGTCCCTGCCCTCCCTTGGCAAGAAATCCAAATTGTGCTGCACGCCCTCTCCTTGGCCACCTCCAATGGAGCTGCTGGTCTCCATGTGCTGGGGTGTGAGGGAGAGGTGTTTACACTTTGCATCCAGTGGGATAGCAGGGACCAGGAGCACAGGCATTTTGGACTGTAATATGATAACAGTTTTGAGCCCATCACTCACTTCTACGGCTACCAATAGAGCAAGAGAGGGAAATTCCTCAGGCACACAATATCTCAGCCGTGGAAAAAACCACCATCCTGGTCTTCCCCACTTCTTTGTTCGAGTTAGTGGCTGAATCGCTGCTCCTAATACAGACCAATGCCATGAAGCTAACATGGAAAACAGAGAGGACACACTGTGTATATCAGATCCAGGTTTCCGAGGGAAGCTGAAAGGGGAGGTCTTCAAAATGTCACCTCTCCAGTAGCACTGCCTGGTGTGGCTCCAGGCCCTGGGACCAGAGGGCATCCCCAGCTGAGCTTTATCTCCCCAGCAGCAGGGAAATAACCTCCCAGATGCAAGGTGCACAGGCCATAGTGGTGAATTTATGACCCACTTACTTTTCTAGCAGTCAAGAAACTTATTTTCATGGTTTTCAGATTTGGCTTTTGGAGGACAGGAACTGCAGTGTTTTGGCAGAGAGGTGGGCTGCATAGTGGGGTTGGATGACATGATTGTGTGATACCATCCTTCCCCTCGCTAAACCCACTGGCAGATAAATTTCCTGAGCTAGTAAATTCATGTGAACACCCATCTTTAAAGGTGACACAATTGTTTTTTGCTCCAGTGAGGTCTGAAGGCCCCAGCTGAGGTCGGGTCCAGCCTCCACAATGCATTCTATGTACACACACAGCTGTGCTATACAGCAAGCTGGGCTGGAGGAGGCGGGAGATAGCAGGGACTTAGAATGAGTTGTTTGGTACATCAGTGCTGGAGCCATGGCAGAAAGCGGTTGTCCCCAAGTGCCTCCGTGTCTTCTGCTTGCCCTGCACTGCTTCCTGTGCCCAGCTCTGACAGATGCAGATGTTCCAGTTATGTTCCAGTTTGTTATACAAAAGCTTTGAGATTCTCTTACTCCTGAGGTCAGCAGACACAGATGGCCATGTGAAGTTACATGGGAGGGTCTGTCCTTGCTGTAAAAACAATTTAGTGAGTTCCCTTTGTCATTTGCTAGGTTTTTCATCTCATTGACATACTCAAGGGACTACTTTGGTGTGGTGGGGAGGTGTTACTATGCTGGGAGGTGAAGTAGGAACTGTGGTCTGACATGGAGAGAGACCACTCATTTTGGTGAGCCCTGTTTTTCTGTATGATTGGGGTCCATGAAGCTCCCTAGACTAGCCCGTGTGGGGATAGGGGGCATGCTGGGAAGGGGAGACATTCCTCTGTGGGATTTTCAGCTGCAGCATCCCAAGAAACAGTGCTGAATAAATGTGCCTGTCTGCATGTGCATCACTTTATTCACTTTTTAAATGTGTATCTCCTTGCTTTCCTACGATAGTACTGTAAGAGAGGAAAGAGCTGCCCCCAATTCCCCCTTTTGCTCCTGCAAAATCTGTTCATGTACTCTCGTGCCCGACAAACTACTGTAGAAAAGACTTTCCTTCTCTCACTCTTTTTTTCACTTTGTAATGAGAAGAACAATCTTTGATTGTTAGATTTTAAAATAATCCTCATCTGTCAGAGTCCAACTCCTACGTTCAGCAGCACTGCCTGGACTGTGTAGCAGAAAACTCTGTTAAGGAGGTGATGCGTGTCTGATTGCCTGTTGCTTTCCCTCTTATTTTCCCAGGAACTGCTGTAAAGCAGTTCCCCACTGCTGTGGTGAGAAGGGCAATCTAAAGGAAGGCTCCGGCTCCAAGGCACTGAGTGTGCAGTCTCAAACTGGGGAGGATTTTGAACAAGGTCTTAAAGGAAAAGACTTGGGAGGGATTTTCAGGGAGCAGTCTACCGCCAAGGCAAGCGGCAGCAGCCCGAAACGGGGCTGTCCCTAGCCCTTTGTTCCTCCAGGTGGTCGGCTTCCTCCACCCGGCGTGTCACAAAGAGTCTTTGGGAACTGGCCCAAAACTGAGGAGTGGCAAAATGCAGTTTGTTCCCCTGCTTTTGTAAAGGGCATGTCTGGCTGCCAAGGGAAGTTTCCGTATCCTGCTGCCTTCTGTTCGTTGGAGCTCAGCTGGGACCTGCTGTGTTCCAGAGTCCTCGGGCTGCGACCGGAGTCTGGGAGCTTTGCTCCTTCCTTTGTACATGGGTAGAGAAGACAACGGTCAAGTGTTTTCAGTTTTTCTGATTGATGTGTGGTTATTACAAAGCTGGCTGCCCAGGCCTGTTTCCTGACGTGGGTTGGGTGTCTGGGAGACATTTGCTTTGCTTCTTCTGGAGCTGAGCTTATTCTGGAGACAGAGGGGCCTAGGGAAGATGCTGAGAAGATGGCTGTGGGCTTGAGGGTGCTCTCCAAGAAAGACCCAGCCATGCTCAGGGAATGTGGGAGCTGCCTTGCTCAGAAAGCAAATTCAGTGCAGGGAAACCACTAACTCCTGAAGGGACTAGATACAACTGTCTTCCCCAGTACACTCCAGCTTGAATAGATTGTGAAGGTTGTCACCAAACAACCTTTCTATCAGGCAAGATGGGTTCTTTGGTCCAGGCTCTTTTTTGTGGTTGATCCTGGTGAAGATGGAGTTTTGCCAACACACAGGGTGCAGCACTGGGACAAACCATAGCACAGGCTTTGTAAAAGGGAACTACAGAAAAAGACTTTAGATGCATGAGATCAAATTACAGTGTTTGTTGGGAATTACTGTCATGTCGAGAAACTTTGCACAGATTGGTGCAATTAGCTGGTATCAAGATGGTGTTTAAGTTGTAAAAATCATCCATAATGGTGCGATGGGCAGAGGATTGCTAGGATGGAAACAGGCTGTCATTAAAATGAACAGGAGGTGTTTTAATTTGAGTTTATACAGTGTGATAATTTGGAGATAAAAGTTTCCTACTTTGGGAAAATTTGAGGTTTTTGCTTTTGTTAATTTTCTGATATGACAGGGTCTCTGGTGTGATTTCATGTACTGGAACACTATAGACTAAGTGCTATCTTCTATAGACACACCTTTCAGGCCAGACGGACAGGGTTTGAGTCCATTAAACTGCAGGCAGCTATCATACTGGGTCAGTCACAGACAGCACAAGCATACTTAATCTTGCATGTGTGCATAGTATGAAAATAGGAATAAGTGAAAATCTGCCATTTGTTTGACAAAGAGTATCCTCCAGTCTGGGAAGCACTCATCTCGACAGCCACACTGCCTGCAGAAGAGACGCCAGAGCATGCAGAGAAACTCTGAAATGTGTTATGTGTTTGATATGAAAAGCATGTGAGACTTTTTTTTTCCGTTTTCTGGGGGGAATTAATATAATAGAGCTGTCACCTTTCATCAGTCAAATTTGTGGCAGCTAAGCTCAGGGGTGGTAGTGGAGAGGAGGGAGTGCAAAAGGTGTAGACAGAGCTGGAATTTGCATTGTGGAGAGGAAGGGATTTATCTGTGCATCCTGGGGAGAAGCAAAAGGCTGTTCTTTGGGGTTTGCTTCTGTCAGAGACCCTGACAGATTTTGGGCTGGGCTGAGCCCGCTGGCGTAGGCACAGAAAGAATCTGGGTGTGCAGCAGAAGCTGTTGCTGGAGGAAACCAAATCCTTTTTTGAGAGAGACTGTCAGGGTTATTTAGAGGAGGGTTTAAAATATGCCGCTGCTTTTTCTGCAGTGAGGGATACCTCTCTCCGAACTCTTCCAGGAGGATAGGCTATGCTGCTGAGTAGGAGAGAAACATTCCTGCCTGAGCTCACATCTGAGTATGTCAGAAACGCAGTGGAGCTGACACAGTTCAGCAATCTAAGGGGCATTGTGGTGCACATTTTTGTATTCTATATATTTAATGCCTTGTGTAAAATTTTACAACCTCTATACTCAGAATTTTATATGCAATATGTACACGTACAGTGTGGAGCACCCTCACACTTGATCTTACTTGCTACAGTCATAATTTTGAAAGCTAATCTGTGCCCCTGCTAGCTCAAGTCTTGATCTTACCAGTACACAAGCACCTCCTGGGCAGAGATAAATACTGTGAGGTCTCCCTATAAGGGGTCGTACTGGTAAAAGACACATAGCAGCTCACCAGAGATGACATGTGTTCAGGTTCTGGCCATGACACTGCCTGCCAGTGCCAGCAGAGCATTTGGAGAGATCCTGTTGGGAATTTTGGACTTGGTCACTGCCCTGCTTGCCCCTGTGGATCTCATAGCTCTGAGATACGTTTATCTTGGGCAGATTTTATATTGGCTCAGCTTCAGCATATCTGAGGCCCCTGGGGTAGAACTGCTACAGCTCGCTGGAGGCATAAACCTGTGGTCCTCAAAATTGCTGCCCCAAAGTTTTTCAGCTGTGCTTGGCAATGTGGAAGCTGCCTGCAGTTCTCAGGATTCATCAAGCATCTTTTTGTCCCTTTATAAGAGCTTCTCTTACTCATGCAGCAGCAGAGCTGAGTGACCTCAGAAGAGCACACAACTGATTGGAATTAAGAAGAAAATGGGGAGAACAAGTGTGCTGTTTTCTTCCTAATTTTCTGGGGAGATATCAGAAACATTGGGACATTCCTCTAGTGAATGACATTATTAACAAGAGGTGAATTCTCTCGGTATCAGTGTATTCCTTGAGAAGAAGGAGCTGGGAACAGTTCTATTAAAGCTGCACAACTGCAGATAGGGCTTAAGGCAGAGAACTGGATCTGCCCATCTGTAGGTGCCACAGGTTTCAGTCATCCCTGGGACACATCCTGAGCTCCTTAGGCTTTTTTCTTGTAAATGCTTACTTATGCCAAGTGTCTTCCAGAGAAGGTTGTACAGGGAGAATCAGAATGAGATTTAGGTGCAGACCTGGGGATCTGTCTTCTGTCTCCTGTCTCCCAAGCACCTAGAGTGATGTGACTTGATAGAGAAAGGGTCTCTGTGTCAGCATTAGGTAGGCTAAGTGGTTTCACCCAGCATGTGGAGCTGAAGAAGGGAGAGAGGTGGGAGATGAAGGTTTTAGTGTGGCGGTGACAGGATAAGGTGGTCTCACTTCAGGCAGGAAACCTGCTTTTGCCTTTCTGCCCTTTTCCCCTCCTGCTTCACTTAATTATAGTATCTTAAACACTACAAATTGCCTGGGGCATGGGCTGGGTTTATGTATGTTATGTGTATATGCAGCTGCACACTGCCTGGCACAGAATGGCTCTTGATCCCATCTGAAGCTCTTGGGCTCCCAACGTAGATGACTGAAATGTCCTCCTTTGGTGTGTAGACTGTCATAGTGTCAGGAACTGCTTGTATCAGACAGAAAGTTCTACCTGTTTTTCTTGCTGTTGAATCCCTTGGCCCTGTATTATTGACTGCTCTTTCACTTGAACAGCATATAAATGAGGAATAAGAAGAGGCTTCCTATTCCTCACTCCTCACTGGGCAAAGCAGTGAGCACTGTAGTAAGCTAACTTACCACCTCAAACCAACCACTTTTGACTGACAAGTTTGGCCCTTGTGCACTAAACAAGAAAATGCTGTGTTTTGGAAGCTGCTTGTTCGAGCAAATCACCTTGTGAGAAAGGCACAGCCTCTGGATCTGAGACTGCAGCTGGGAATTCTCCTGATGGAAAGATCTCCTTGCTTTAGTGAAAAACATAAAATATGGGAAACCTTTTATTTGAAGCATATCGCTATCCCATCCTTCTACTCCTTGCAATCTTCAGCTGAGATAACCAGTCTCTGGAGCTTACTGTGTTCAGGGTGACCTTCAGTAAACTAATGTTGTGACCTTAGCACCGTGCCTGAAACAGATCTCTCTACGCCTGCCAATATAACCATGAGTCTGTGATGCAGAGCAGAAGGTATAGCTTTTTGGTGAACCTGGCAGTTGGTTTGAAACCTCCTGTTCAAATTTCAGTCTGACTCTGAATGTGTTTTTTGCCTGGCTTCTAAATGGATAATGTGATTGAGTTTCTTATTTTGTCTGGTAGGCATTTTCATACAGCCCGCATATGCAAAGACTGCCTTTCTCATAGATTGGTTTTATCCTGCTATCTCATTACCACAGATACTGCAGGCCTAATAGGTATTTTTTCTTGAGGATTGCATTAAAAAAAAAAGGGTATGTTATTCAGGACAGAGGACTGGCAGAACTCGTGACATAATTTCTATCGTTAAGGCAAAGCATTTGACGATCTCTTAGTTATTTAACCTGAAGAAAGTTGCTGCCCTCCCACCGCTGCACATGGTGTAAATGAAACACTGGGGGGAAAAACCAGCTAAAAATCCACACTTCTGCAGATGGCTAGTGTACATAAAGAGGATTTTGTATTATGTATTTGCATAAATAAAGGAAGACAGCATTGCTGGTAGGTAGTACCTTGCTGGCATTTACATCTGTCAAGCCTAAATTAAAGCAGGGTGTTTATGAAGTGGAATGATTTAACATGCCAGTCTTCTTTCAGCTGTCATCTATTTCAGGAATTTCAAATCTTTCTAAATTAAGCTTATTCCTCCTTCTTGCCTGGCTCCAGAGTGGGGAAAAAACTTTACTGGAATAAACAAATAATTCACTTTAGTTAAATCATACTGGTGGTAGGGGGAAAAAGGCAAAAGCAGAGCAGAGTAACTACTTTAACTCAATAAAATATTGACATGGATAAGTGAAAGAGGGAATGAAAGGGAGGGAGAACATGTGATTATCTGGCATCCCAAATATGCAGTGTAAACAAAACTTTGTGGTGAGGGATGGCTATCGATCAGCTCGGTATGTCAGGATGGAGAGCAATTGCTCAGCCTGCTGGGAAACCTCATTGCTCTGGTGATGGAGAAGTATTCTGTATTCAGCCTTGCTATGAGCCAGGGAATCAGGTCCTGGTGTCAGGCTTGGACAAGGATGTTGGCAAATTATGCTCTTCTGGTTCTGAAAGAGTTTCTTCTAATGGCTGATCCTGCATAGTGGAAGCCTGCCTGAGTGCTGCCCTTACACGTGTTTACTTTGTCATAAGTTCCTTAGGAGGGAACTGCAACTCCCATCTCATTGGAAAAATTCACATGACTATTCCAGATTTTCCCCTCTCACATCTAGTTCTTATCATTTTCCATTACTCTCCATTTGTTTTCTCCTGGTCTTCCTTCCTTTCTCCACCTTGTTCTGGATTAGATCTTCTTCCATGTCACATCTGGCTGGTGCTGGCACAAGTTCTTTCTCCAGGGAAGCTGGATGCACCTGGTAAGATAAATCCTGCTGCTAAAAGCTGTGGACAGTGAACATTAAGCAGCAATTAGTGCGATCTGAGTTCTTTGTTGTGGCGCAATACCAGGAAACTGGATAACATGCCATTCCCTTTGGTGGATTTACCACAGTCACTTGGTGTGGGCGAAACTAGGATGAGAGCTGCTGCGGTGACTAATTGTACTTCCTCAAGGGCCTGGACTTTTCTTGGAGGTCTTTCTCAATGCTAGACCTCTCCAAGGAACTGTTGACTGTTTCTCAGCAGCTCATCTGTCTGACTTCCTATCAGCCTGCTGAGCCATGAATCCCAAATGGGTGTTCAAACACCTCAAACACTCAACAAGGCACTGGCTGGCACCAAAGTTCAGAGGACCTTGATTCACACTTGTGCACTGCGACCTGCTTTTTTGGAGGCTCAGGCTCTTTAAGCAGCAGCAACAATGGATTTTAAGCTTATTTCAATGAATATTAAAATTCAATGAATTTTAGTGTGAGGTGTCCCTGTCCATGGCAGGGGGGTTGGAACTGGATGATCTTAAGGTCCTTTCCAACCCTAACTATTCTATGATTCTATGAATAGGTGAGAGAGAAACCGTGCCAGTTTAAATCTGAATCAGCTATGGTTTCATTGCTGTGTGCCAGACGAGCAGCTGGAGAATGCTGGGGAGCATGTTGTTCTTTGATGTTTCCAAATGCAGTCCTGGGGGATTTCAGTGTAACCAAAAATGTTTGAAGTGTTGGCCTCTTGCCACTGTTTCGGGTAAAGAATGTTTCTGAAAACCCTTGCAGTTCTGTGTAGAACTGGAGTGTGGTTTTCACATACAGCCCCAGGCAGGACTGAGACTGATGTACTGTGGAATTATCTCGCTGTCTTACGGCACCTCTAATTCATAACCCCAGGGCAATAGTGAAATGCAAAGGAAGATTTTCAGGAGTTAAGTCTAACTGAAGATCCCCTTTTTATTATCTGTGAGAAAAAGAATATCCAGTAGCTCACATTTCACATTCCTTAAGTGTAAAGTGATTTCTGATCCCTAGATTTTTATAAAGTGGAAGAATGACGTAAGTTCAGTTTGTGTACATACATTCTGCTTCTGTTGCTTCTATACATGCAAAATGCCCCATGGAAAGCAATTAAGCAATTATTATTTATTTGTTTAAATAAGGCAGTAATGTGTCGTCTCAGTTGAAGTGGCTGTAAGAGGTAAAATACAGAATGTAAGCCATTACATTAATTCTATTTAGTATGTTTCTAATTCTGGCCTGAAAGGAATTAGTGTTACAGCCAAGGGAAAAAGAATTGTGGTGTTTTGTCGTTCTTCAGTGAAGATTCCAATATAAATTACCTATCTATTAGAAAATTGTGGGTTCTGGAACTCATTAAGTATTAGCAGAGGAAGGACTTTGTCATCTATTGGTGTTAGTGTGTCTTTAACTGGCAAGGCTCAGCAGAACCTTGTCCACGTACTTTATAAAGAAGCACTATGAATGGAGGGCTTCCACCTCCCTCTCTTCACAGCTCCTTACTATATTTTTCCTTCTCACCTTCCTTCTAACTCTATGCCTGCATTTGGCTTGCAAGCCACAGGAAAGCTTTCAGCCAAGAAATGGGTTGAAGAGTCAGCTGTGCAATAGACAGTTTGTCTCTTTTGGCAATATCTAATTAATCCTTTTATTAGGCTTTGCCACTAATAGCCATAGGTGAGGTCTGACCCTAATAAAAAGCATCCCCTTTGGCATGGTGCCTCTATAATGCCGCAACCCAGGTGACAGACCAGCCCCCATTCTGGATGGAGTTATGTGAGCAGGAATTTGCCTTTGCACTGCTTCATTGTCCATCACTGCAGATGGCAGCCTGCAAGGAGTAATGTAGCATGAAGCCTTCTTCCTGGATGTCTGGCCAGTTTGATTTGGGAGTTGGCACTGTGCTGTGTTTGCTCAGTGGGGCATCCCAATCTTCAGGTGCATGACGTGCCGCTGCAGCCTGCTGTTGATAAAAGGCTTGATACCCTCCTGTTAATGCTTCACACCAATGGTGCTTTTAAGAGATTATCTTGATGATAAAATGCGTGACCTTCGTATCCAAGAGTTTCATAAGTGTCAGCTATGCCCTCCTATTAGATTATTATTACCGGTTATAATGTTGTGCTATAAATTGTATTAAGGCTAGCTGTAGCACTGAGACAGAGCTATCAGTTCTCCCCATCTCTCCATCTCACTGGGAACCTGTTTCTTTTTGTGCTCACTGAAAAACAATTCACACCTTCACACTTTTCTGCACTTCACTCTGAATTCTGCTTCTCAGCATTTTTTAAGCTGGGTAGAGTGCTTCATCCTCCAAAGCAGCTTCAATTTTCATGCTAAAAGCAACAGCTAGCCTTCTGTAGGTGGTGCCAGGTGCTTCTGGCCTATCAGCCAGATGTAGTGCTTTCCCTAATGCTGCAAAAAAAAAAATGGGAGAGCATTCTTTAAACAAGGTTGGGCGGAGGGAAGAGGACAAACTGAAACAAGTGACTGTAAGAGTGCTTTTGCATTGCAAAGGGCTCTTGCATGCCAAACAAGAACCTCTTGTTTTTCCGGCCCCCATGTGCTTGAATTAGCTGATGCTAACCTCTCTTGCTGAGTTTTTAAAGCCTTCCCTCCTGAATCACCTAACCTCATCTCACTCTGCATAAAATGCAGCAGGGAAGGACAGTGTTGGGTCCAAGAGAGGCCCTGAAACTATAACGAGATGCCCCTGAACTAAGCAGGGTTTGTGTGCCAGGCAAGTTTGAAAAGCCTGTTTGCTGCTTATGTCATGGGCACATTTTGAAAGGACTGCCAGTATTTGTTTCTCGGGTGATCATCAATTTTTCCTTCCCTGGCTGTTCTGTACAGACTTCTGAGTATTTCTGCTGCTATTCAGTCGTCTGGCAGAGCCTGCTTCAGCTGTTCTTTCTCAGATGGGGATGTCTGATTTGGTAGGTGCTGCAGCAGGCAACACTGACTGCTGGCAGTGGTTGTATCCAGGTTACCCATCTTAATCACTGTGCTTGAAACTCTTCAAACTTTTCTGGGGGTGTGTGTCAGATTGCTTTGCCTGGTGGCTTTGGAGCAGTCACAAGCTGTACGGTTTCAGCAGGCTCAGGAGGCACTCAGTGCCCCTTCTGAAGTTCTCAACAGCATGCAATGTTGAGCAACCTCATTACTCCTCTTCTGCCCTCAGTGTTAGGTTGAAAGCAGTAAGTTTCGCCCTTACCTTCAGGAATAGCATTTGGGCTGTAGCAGGAAGAAAACGCCTGTGCTAGGTCCAGCTGGCAGTTTATAGCCCAGGACTTGCCTTGGATATGGTATTTCCAGCAGAGGGTTAATCCTCTGGTCCTTATTCCATGCCAGTTGAACCCTTAAGTGTGATAAAAATAACAGATGTCTGTAAGGCATTTTCTTACCTCTTCAGAAATACAGTCCTTTAGACAAAAAGGGAGGTGTCTGGACATTAATAGAATTGATGCACAGAGAGTGAAAAGCCTCTCAGAAAAAGCTTTTAAGTCCAGGGGCATGATTCTTCCAGTCCTACTCTGGATTAACCCTTTGTTGGTGGGGATACTGAAGACCAGGGGAGAGGAACCTGCTGTGGGCTTGCTTCAGAGATAAGAATGGCAGGGTTTGGTCCAACTTCTATATCCCATATCTCTGCTGGTCTTTGCAAGCTCAGCTTTCTGGCCACATTTACAACTGAGCTTTATGAGTTTTCAGAATGATTTCTAGAGCTCTTTCTGATCAATATGCCACAGTGGTCCCTCTCTGGAGGATATGTTCTGACATGATATTACCCTGCCATCCGTTCTCTTCTCAGTTTATAGCTCTCCTTAATATTTAAATGGCTTTCTTGCTGCAGTGCTTGTGCCCCATTTACCCAAATAATCTATAACTCAATGACTTCTAAATCCACTTCACAAGTTGTTATATTCATTATAAATGAGTTGTAGTGCAACCTGCATCACAAGTAGATACTTTCATCTGGAGGTGTGTGCTGAGATCCAGCATGAGCAGCGAATATATTAAACCCATAAACCCCTCCAAGACATACTGTACCATACAAAATGAGCTCTAACTATATGCTTTATTCCTCCTTATCACTTATATTCACCAGCCACTCAATGAAAATGTGCTACACACACCAGGCAGCTGTTCACGCAGCCACAGGACCTTGTACAGCTCCTCACAAGGTTTTCCAAGTGGCTGGCATCTCCAGCAAGGCTCTTTGGAAATGGCTGATACTGCAGCTCTCTGGAATTAGTCGTATGAGTCTTACAGCTTATACAGGAGGAGTGTTCCAGGCCCCGCAGCACATGAGGAACCAGCACCCCATCCTCAGCTTCAAGCCTGTGACTGGTGTTGTTGGCTTGCTGGCTATTTTTTTCAGAGTTGAAGATGTTTTCACAGCTACAGATTGGGCAGAGAAGAGATTCAGAGCAGCCCTGTGGGGAAAGACTTGGGGGCGGTGGTCGATGGGAAAATGAACATGAGCCAACAGTGTGCACTTGCAGCCCAGAAAGCAACCATATCCTGGGCTGCATCAAAAGGAGCGTGACCAGCAGGTCCAAGGAGGTGATCCTGCCCCTCTACTCTGCTCTCG
>JBCJKH010078907.1:0-12703 GCA_039877255.1 Loriculus beryllinus
TCACAGAATGGTTTGGGTTGGAAAGGACCATAAGATCATCTAGTTCAAACCCCCCTGCCATGGGCAGGGATGCCTCACACTAGACCATGTCACCAAAGGCTCTGTCCAATCCACTCCTGAACACCGCCAGGGTTGAAGTATTTAACACTTCTTTAGGCAACCTGTTCCAGTGCCTCACCGTTCTCACAGTGAAGAACTTCTTCCTTAGATCTTGCCTATCTTTCCCTGCTTAAGTTTAAACCCACTACCCCTTGTTCTATCGCTACAGCCCCTGATGAAGAGTCCCTCTCCAGCATCGCTGTAGGCCCCCTTCAGATACTGGAAGGCTGCTATGAGGTTTCCACGCAGCCTTCTCTTCTCCAGGCTGAACAGCCCCAGCTTTCTTAGCCTGTCTTAGCATATGTCTATAGGCATATATATCTCAGTGAGAAGATGACAGAACTATCAATGCTGTGATCTTACTGCTTTCTTTTGCACAACCTAGAGGACAAGTGATAAAAAAAGACTACATCTAGCAAAGTCATTCCTGAGTTTTATGACAGAAACCTCTTGAATCATGACACATGGAAAACACTGAATCCTTTGTTTCAGGTTCCAACACGAAAACCATCATGTGCAGTCCTGCTAAATTGACTTGTAATGAGTGAGGGTATTTCTGGGAACAGTATCTACTCAATCCAATTTCCCTAATAGGCATCAAGACTTCCATCTCCTTCTCCCTTGGCATTGTTGACGGACATAGGAAGCTTTGATCTGTCCACGACAGAAGAAATTCATTCTTTTTCATTTAAAAGCAAGGTAAAACACATAAGGTGATAATTTTGTTCTTCACTGAAGTTATTACTGATATCGTTATCAAAAGAGCACAGGAACAGCTGTCAAAATAACTCGTATCAATCAAATTCAGGACAAAACACTGAATGTAAATATTTTCACCCTGGCCTTCTAATTCAACACACAAGGTGAATACGCTGCCAGTGCAAAGGTAATTTGAAAATTTATAAACAAGCTTTTAGCCACCAGATATTTCAACAGAAATCTTGCACAGGTCTAAAGAGTATCCCTTGTTGTGGACAATATCCATCTACCTAATTTTTAGTATGATTATGACTGTCAGGTTAGGCTACCCCCATAACCTGACAGTCAAAAATCAGGCACTGCTGAATTCCCAGTGAGGCTTGCCACAAATCGTTCAGAGATCTTCAGACTGTATGCAGCAACTTATCCTAGCTCTCAACATTTGCTCCAGTCACACATAAAGCAGTAGCTCTCTTCAGAAGTTGCTTTACTAACCAAAAGACCTGTTTATGCATGTACACCTGCCCAGAGGAATCACAGCAGTAAGCTATTTTCTGTGCCATTAAAACGAGAAGAATCAATGTTGGGTTTACTTACTTCTGTTCTCTTTGAAGCAGGATTAAGGATAATCTTCCCAGAGAGGAAATATCAGGAAAGGGAAAAAATGCATAAAAGATGCTCTGCACTAAACAACAATTACCTTTACTACAGAAGACTAGACTGGTATTACCCCCATCAGAAGCTGTACTGACTACTTCAACGGAATATACAAATTCACCTGTTTTTTTCTTTGGGAGAGCTGAGCACTGTATAGGATCTATGTGAATTCAAAAACTCTGTTATAAAAGTAGCTGTATGAGGAAGGAAAAAACCCACCAAAAAAACCCACCAAACCAGAAAACACCACCACAGCAAAATCCAAACCAACAAACACTGGCCTCTCACCATAATTTATACAGCAGCATCGTGCAGCACCTCCTTCCACAGCACAAGTGGAAGAAATGATTGATGAGTACAGCAAAGTCTCTGTGAACAGCCTTACCCCACCCCCAGCATATTAATGATACAGCCTTTATTAGATGTGGAAGCTTTTTTTCTTTTCTTAAAATAGTAAGGTCAGAATCTTCCCTAGCAAAACAGATCTTTGGAGTTTCTTATCTAAAAGACTCACCACAACAAGAGCTTACCCAGCTATTTGTCATCTCAATTATTTTGGACAACATTTAAACAATATAAACATATTTATATTAGCATCATAACCTCAGGGTTCCTGTGATGAGAACAAACACGAACTCTCCCAACCAACCAACACCACTCATAAAAAGTTACATATGTTTTTTTGTTAGGATGAAAGCGGAAAATGTTTATGCCTTAAGCAGGAAGATATGGATCAAAAATATCTCATTCTTACATTAACAAAAAACTATGGGTATAATTAAAAGATAATTAGTGCATCCAGCTACTGCTTAGCTCTTGAGGGCCACTACCTACACAGCAGTTCTCAGAAATGACTAATTTTGGCAAGTTACATCAATGCCTCAGACAGCTAAATCAACAGGGTACTCACTGCTGTCAGAAAGGGGAGATTTTGCTTCTTTCTTCTCCCTGCAGCCTCTGCACCATGCCTTCAAAGTATGGTTCCACCTCTACCTCCACATCAGCTTTGCTGTTTGCTAAACTTCTTCATTGTGTGATTCAACAATAAGTGATAGAGAAGCATAAAGCTCTTTTGCTAGAGTAGCTTTTGTTGGGCTGCTGAGCTATGGCAGTGCACAGGAAATTTATATGAACACTAGCCAGCGTGAAGAAAGCCACAACAGGAACAGAGAAACAGCTGTACCTCCATCTTTTTGCAGTGGTGACTTCTGTACCTGCTTTGCCCATGTAGTCCATTAAGGACACTCTTGAACAGCACCAGCCTAAAATAAATCTGAAGGTACAGATTAATGCTTTGGGAGGGGATGTAGAGGGAAACACATCTCTATTAACTGAGAGCCTACAAATGAATCCCAAGACAAAAGATGGACAACCTGACAGGCACCTATAACTGGAAGAGGTCAGACCCTTCTGGGGAATTTTCCTTAGGGCAGGGAAGGGAAAAGGACTGGAGTAAACTATCTTAGATGTAAAGGATAGGAAGGGAAAAGGAAAAACAAAACATCTCCCACAGTCCTAGAAATCCTAACTTGGACAGCAAGTAAGGATTCTAGAGGGAACAACAATTCCCCAGCCCACGAACGAACCAAGCTATACCCACAGATGCTCCGAGAGTCATGAGCTAGGGTCCACAGCCAAAGTTTTGCTTTCGTCTCGATTAGTGCTTTACTTACCTCTTTGGCCAGGGATTCAAAGACTTCTGAAATCTGCCACGCAGCTTTTATAAAAATGTAGCAGCTGATCTTTAGATTACCATTTACATACCATAATATTCAAAGGAGCTCTGTACAATTATGAGAGACAGAATCTGGAATTATGCAGAGGCAACTGTTCCCTTTCTCCAAAAAGCTAACACACGCATAACTCTGTACACATGCTTTCTGCACTTCATCTTATGTCTGAAGTTTGAGATCCATTAAACAACTAGGGAGCAAAGAATCCCAGCCTCCTTATTGAACTATGATATGTGCATAGCATTTAAACGAGAAATCTGACGAATTTTTAAGCATGAATAAAAAATTAAAATCCCTATTCTTGTTTATATGTATATACTGGAAAGTGCTGTAAAAACGAATCCATGCTGCATTGATACACTTATATTAAATATTTGTGATTTTCCCAATGATACTATTTACACAGGTTTTAAAGTTATACATTAAGCAGTTAATAGCCAAATGCTATTTACTACATTAGCATTAGAAGATGCTTTTTATTGGATTCAATTTACAAAGCTATTTAGTAATTAAGTTTTCAAAAGAAACAGTATGATGATAAATAGGAATACGAAACCATAATCTGCAGTTACTCTGCCTCTTCTGAAATTAAGGACTATATGCATCCCACTGTCTATACAAGTTACACCCTGCTACCTACTGAGTGTGGACATCATTAAAAAAAAAAACCTAGATAGAAATAGCACCAAATTTACCAGAAGACATTTGCAGACTTCCTTGAGAAAACTCCCCCCCAAAGGAAATTCAGAAGACAGAAGGAAAATCCCGTAACTGTGAACCTAATAAAGGCTCTCATAGGCATATTCTAGCTCATCTTGCTGCACAGGTTAAACAAAGTAACCCACTCTTTTATTTTTCTGTCATGTCTCTGTATCAGAGGTACTACTGCATCAGAAGTTGGCAGAAGAGAGTATGTTTACACCTCTATCACTTCAACTTGGCCTGATGTCTAAGCTCACACAGGCCTTCACTGACAGCATACACCAAGATACAGGGCTTGTGTGACCAAGGCACCATCATACCATCTTCTACCCACTGACTTTGGTGCAAAGTCAAATAAATGCCTTGAGAGAGGATGGCAAGGCAGAAAGATACATTGCCTTAAAGCATAGCAACAAGATTCGCCAAAATATATGTCAAACATCTACTTCAAACCCATTCACACTTCAGGTAAGTACAGCTTACCAGCACTGTATTATTTGTACAACAAGAATGCTGCATATCAGAAGAAAAAAAAAATTAAACTTGCCTTCACCTTGTAAATTTATGACACTTATACACACCTCTTTTACTGAGAAGTTTTGCATAGTATAATCTCTCAAACAATTTAAAAAAACAACAGTGCCCTTCTATCACACTCAGGCTATAAACTAGCGCACTATCATTGTTCATAAGGTAGTTGACAGGCTTTTAAAGGGACACTTTTCACAGTAGAGGCATGTGAAAAGCCAAGACATACTATTATAACTATCCCTCTCCCCTTTTCTTGTTTTAAATTCTAAGCAATAATCTATGGCCTTTTTAATCTGACCTCACTTTCTCCTGTGAGCCCACTACTGAATGCAACAGAAATATTTAGCTGACAAAAGGGAATCAGGAGAACTCCTTCAGGAATATAGTTGTGTATAGAAGAAATTTAACAACCAGCGAGACTAGAGGGATCTTTATTCTACGTGTCGATAGGACACTACAGTATTAAAGTACTTATGGAGCTTGGCACTATACAATGACTCTTCAGAGTAACCTTAGCACTGGCTCTGCAGGAGGGTCACTTGCTCCATTACACACAGAGCACTATCATTCTCTTATTAGATCTCTTCTTGGAGTTCAATTTGGACTTTCAGGATACTAACAATCAGAGCAAAGCACACCAAAGGAAGTAACCACCTTCTTCATTTGCCATGAGGAAACCAGACACTCCTCAGGATTTAACTTCTGCTACTATACAACACGACAAAGGGTTCTGCTAAGGTGCTTCCAGCTTGTTGTTAAATCTAGTAGGCTTGAGACATTTTTATTTCTGTATGCTGCCAAAAGATACACTTTTAATTAACCCCCCAAAAACAAAACCCAAAACAACCTCCCTCAACCAAAACCAAAAAACAAACCAAAAACACTCCTCATCACCACAGCAAAAAAAACAAACCAAAAAAAACCCCCAAACCAAAACAAACCTCCAAAAAACCCAAAAAAAAAACAAACCAAAAAAACCCAAACAAACAAACAAAACCCAACAAACTAACCAACCATACAATTTAACCATTTCAGGAAAAGGAAAGGGTTGACATTCTAGGATACTACCCAAGAGAAAAAAACCAAAACACAACAAACCTTGCTTTGACTAGGGAAACTATATAACACAAAGAACAAAAGTTCTCCTGACAGACAATCCCCATGTTTCAACAGATGAAGGGTTTCTGATGAAACTACAATTCTAGCATTGAACATTCTGTGCTGGATGAAAACCGACTTGGCTAGCATATGTTTATTGTTATAAAACACAATTCAGTGGCTAGTCCACTCTCCTTAGGATAACTAAAATCATCTTAAAATGGTTTATACACTATTTAAAGTTGTAGCTCCATTAGGATGTGTTCTCACTTTTTTTTTTTGGTAGCCAAGGAGGGAAGAAAATAATTTCTGAACCAGACCTCAAAGCATGTAGCTAAAATCCATTCTTTTCTGTTACTCTCTCACTGGGAAGCATCTGCACAAGGTAACGTACATTGGCAGACAAAAGCCATTTGAGCCTGATCACTATTATACCATTAACCTTTCAAAAATGTCATACCTCAGAAACAGCAAAGCATTAGGTTAGTGGAAAGTACACGTGCTGAATGGCTAAGCCCTTCCCCCCCCCCCCCAAGAAGATGTCTGTCTACAGGCATGAGGAAAGAAGTATTTTAAAATAGTTTTCCTCATGTCTTTAAAACAATTATGAAACACAATATGACATATCTTTAGATTTTGCTACCAAGTTCTGCTGGCTTGGGAGGTGAAAAATGAATGCCCTTCTCACATGACTCTGCTGTACCAGCAAAAGCTCTGTAGAAACAGCTATGTTGACAGAAGATTCTGTTGGCTTCGCTTACATCAGTCAGAGAAAACTAACTGACATCAGAAAAACTCCTCCTGTCTCTTAAGGCATTTCTGCACTGGGAGCCTTACAGCAGATGTACATACAGTTCTGTATCCCTGTCCCCAGACCAGCACCTTCCTCCAACTTCAAGTCATTTAACCTCTCAAGCAATCCTCAACTCTGCACACAAAATACTGTTGAGTATTTATTTAAAACCTTTAGATCAGAGTCATTCAGATCAAGGACCCAAACCCCAAAATCCACTGTTCCAAACTATCAAATATAAATGGGCAGTCTTCTTAGATAACAACTCTTAAAAACTGAAGAATCCCATTACTGGATCATTCCCTGAAGCTGCATTTCTAGTGTTAAGGACTCAAAATGGAATAGAGAGTAACAACATGCTTTTCCTGTGTCTGTTGGAAATAAAATGATTTGTTTGTGAAAAAATAACTGTTTTTCTCTTTATGCTGTTATCAATGCTTATGAAATGTCACAGAGGTTTTACAGCACAATAAGTAGTCTAAGCTACTTACCATTTCTTAAAAAACAGTAACCCAAAAAACCAAAAAAAACCCAACCCCACAAAAAAAAACAACCAAAAACCCCAAAACAAAGCCAAAAAAACCACCAACCAAAAATAATTAAAAAAAATTAAAAACTTGGTTTATAATACCAAACTGTAAACTAACGAAGGTTACGTTCAGAAGTCTTTTTAGCTCAACGTTGATTAAAATATCAGAAACAACATAGAAGAATATATATTTTCAGTTCAGAGGCAGTAAAATAAAAAAAAATACAATTTGTTGCTCAAAACAATTAACAGAAAACACGTACATCAAGTACATGCCATGTACATGACCTCAGATGATACAGCAGCAAAAAAACAGTCAAAGCTTGAGTTTCCCAGCCATTTTAAGTAAATACATTGAAGCTTTACTTGTGACTATTTTGAGTGGATATCCTTCAATTACCATCTTTCTTAAAAGATAAAAATCTTAATTTCAATTACAAAACAGCCACTCATAACTGCACACAGCAACTAACAATTTTTAATACAGAATTCAGGTTTTCTTCTTAAATATATAAGTTTACATTTTTCCATTGGTAGTTCCATTAATAACAACAGGAAAAAATGGGCCTCTAAAACATACACACAAATTTCAACAGCAGATAGTAGGAATAGAGCTCAGACCAGATTAACGATTTTGCTTAGGGCCACAGATATTCAAGATTATGAAAGAAGCTTGGTTTTCTATAAAGTTATTAAGGAAAATCTTCAAAGAGAACAGGCATTTTCTTTCTCTCGTATACCAAGAATCACTAACTTGGTGAATTGCCATACCATTATAATCTCTCCCTGCATAAAGTAAAATAAAGATAAAACATACCAAAACAAGCAAGAGAAACACAAGAAGACATTCCATGGGGCACTATAAATACTCTCCCCTTTGAAATTTTTTTCATTGCTTCACAAAATACTACATCACATCAACAAGATGCATACATACACTACTGGTAGTTTAAAAAATCCGTTGATCATAAACATCACGTAAAACAAACCAGCATTTAAAAACTGTCTACCTAACAAACATTAACCCTATTTTTTGCCCAATTTATAAAAGAGCTATATTAGTTCTGATGTCTACTTTGATACTGCAGAAACTTGAAAAGAATTTAAATTACCACTGATCTTCATGGAATCAAGGGCCTGGCTTTTAAGAGCCACCCAGAATTATTTGTTATCTCAACATAAGATTTGGTCCACAATACAAAAAACAGTCATCAACACTCTGTATAGGAAAAAGCATTTTTATGTAGCCTACTGTCGATTATTTTGCTATTTTGATTCAAAATCTATTTTTCAGTTCAAAACTCACTTTTATAAAAAAAATTAATCTTCATTATAATTCCTCATTAGAATGGAGATAATAGGAACACTTCAAGAAATAAAATAACAGGTATTTCCTGCATTTTTACCACCTATAGGGAACTGCCTTGTTTTAGCAGAGATATTTATAATGGTTTTCCAGTCATAGCACAGTTACAATATTCAGTAAATAAAAATTTGAAAGAAAGCCATTATTAAACGACCTGGTATAAGAAAAAGTCTTTTTAAAGTCAATGTTCAAAGACAGAAGAGATTATGCTAATCTGTTAATTGCTTAGGCTTAAAAATGGCTTTTGTGGAAAAAAAAAAAAAAGGAAATCCGCATGCAAACTGTAGCTTATCTGCAGACATTTTACCCTTCTCCTTTCAGACAGTGCTTAAATGCCCTTTTTCAGAACTCACCTACCTGCATCATACTGGCATTTTGCTTCATTATGCCGTTACTGAAGATGTGCTTTCCATAATACCTCATACCAGGCTCTCCGTGTGCCCTTAGATAGCATACTGCGCAGACATGCTTAGATGATCACTTAACATCCATGGGTCCCTGCTGAAGCAGTCTGTTGTGGCTCTTGCTGAAGCCTCTGAGATGATAGAAAAATCAACACCTGAGTGCCAAGCTGTGACACCCAACCAGCCCCTACGCTCAGGCACCAAAATATTCAGAGCTTATACTGCGCACCTTATTAGTGGTTCACAAGTAACTGATGAAAAAGCATTCTAAAGCTATGAATGTGCTCTAAAATGGCTGTACAGATTTTAATCACTTTTGCCATTAACAGACTACTCTCAAAATGAAAGTTTGTACCACTCTGAAAGAAATTTTGATGCAACACAAGTAGGACAAAAACATTTGTGTTGTAAAGATTTCCTTTCTGTACTAATTTCCTTTCTAAACATTTGTATTTTTTCAGTTTGTCATTGTGAATGCAACTTAAAAAAACATCAGCAAGTTAGCTCACAGTGCCAGCAGATAAGCGCAGTTGTCATTGGCAGTATGAATGCCATGATAATTGTTTGGACTGACCCATAACCGCTATCAGAACCCAAATAAGGAGGAAAAAACTTTCTGAGCTGAGGGGTATTAAAAAAAAAAAAAAAAAAAAGGACCAGTTATGCTAATTATCATACTTCCAAAATCAGTATCCAGACCAGAGGTCCACAATTTTCTTGCTTGTGAGAAACTGTTATCACTACCCCATCTGTAACATTACCAGTGCTCAGCAGTACTATTGCAGAATAATAATCCCCCTTCTGTACTTCTCCAGCGACCACTCTGAAGAATTCTGCATATCAAGTCAGGGTGGAAGGAAAATGGAGCAGTATTTTTAACCCGGGGGCACTAGTGAAGGGAGGTGCAATCTTGGGAAGCTGTAACTCCTGACCAACAGGAAATCAGGATCCCGCATTTTTTAAGTGACAAGGTTATAAAAAATAATAATATACAGACAAGTATATATACTCATATATACACACACAAACATGCACAATTACACATTGCTGTAATATAACAAGCACAGGAAATAATAAATAACAAAGATCATTGGACTATTTAGATATTTTTATAAACAATATATATATATACATGCACATTTTTGTAGAACAGTGTATATATATAAATATGTTTCAGCACTGAGACTGCTGCTGTCTGCAACAGATCTACATCTTTCTACACTTATTCCTCTGTTCTGCTACCTCTGTGCTTCATCTTTAAAGCCTCCACTCTTACTGTCTGTAAATGGCAGTGACATGCGCTCCACACATCTCGGCTGTCACCCCTGACCAGCAAGATTGCACAATACTCTAAAAAAAAAAAAAAAAAAAAAAAATAAAAAAAACAACCCAAACAAGTATGCGCTTTTCTCTAGGTGGTGACAACAGCTCTTGGAATATCTCTTTTTCTTGTTTGTGGTAGATTCAATGTAACTGCTACCTTTCCCTTCTCACTACTCAACAGTTACACATACACAAGCCAGCTATTCCTGTCATTCTACACTAGGCTATGGCTATAGGTTTGCAGACAACAGTTGTTTTGATCTAGGTAACAGCACAACACTTCACACCCGTAGCCCCATCAATGCACCTGATAAGATCCCAATAGACAAGTCTGTAAGGACACTAAGAAAATACATACCAAAGGTATAGCTGGGAGGCCACTGACATTTTCACACAGCTTTTACCTCCTCTTTCCTCTGGTCTGTAATGGGAACATTATTTGCCACGGTAAAACATTTCCTTGGCAAAATGTTAGAGAAAAAACCCTTTTATTTATTTATGTTTTTTTTTTTTTTAAATCATATAAAGAATTCCATACAGGTGAGCAACCGTGTGCACAAGCATAGCAGGGACTGTACCCTGAATGCTGCCAAAGAGAATGGTTTTTGATTTCTGAACATGTTATACAGATTACATCAATGTCAGAATAATCACTTAAGTAGTCTTTTTATACTTGGAAAACACGTGCATGTATGTATCTGACTACTGTTAAAGTCAGATTTGGTACTGACATATATCACAGCAGAGAACCTAGAAGTATTTTTTTACTCAGTAAGCTCAGCAACAAGGTGCAGCTAACCCTAAACAGGAAATAAAGCAGTACCCAAGGGAAAAAGAGAACTACTGTTGCACTCCGCACTGTTGCTTAGAAATTTTTTGTTTATTTTCCTTTTTGGCTTTTATTAGCTTCTGAATCCTGGAAACTGTCATCTTACAGGAGATGATACACTGGTCTGGGTTTATTTTCTCATAAGCAGAGCAAAACCTTCCCCCAACCCCCAATTTATTGGTTTGCTCTGATGGATAAAAAAATTGGAACAACAATTATGTTAACCACTTCCAATAGCTAGAAGCTTATCCTTCAGCAGGAGCTTAAAAAGAAAAAAAAGGAAAAAAAAAAGTCTCCAGTGAATTCCATGAGTTACTTCAACGTAATCCCCACCTTCTAGCTGTCCAGATTCTATTAGATAATATTCTTCCTTTCGAGGAGTTCACTGTTCCTCATTATTTCCAGTAGAAGAGAGTCTCTAATACCCTTCCCTCCTGGAAAAGGTCAGACAATGTATCTAATTGAAAACTGCTATTAAAAAACATAATAATAAAATGGAAAAAGTGGAGGCTGTAAGCAAAGAACAAAGCAGCCTGGTATACACTACTATACCTAGCCTTTGTGCTCTAATGCTACAGGCTCCTCTCATGACATCAAATGGGTGTCAGAACTATGCAATAAACTTCATCTTAATACTTCTGAGTTTCCACTTCTGTAACAGGGATTCTATAAACTGTATTTTTGTTGATGGCAATCAAAAAAAATAGACTCTTAGAAAAAAAATTGTGCTGTGTGCCCAGGGCCAATTAAATCTGTTGTCTACATCTTTAAAACTGCAGAATTTAATTTGATATATCCATTTTTGTTTTAGAGACACACCACGAAGCTATCAGTAAAATTTGACAATTAATACAGTATTAAATTAATCTTCCTGCAGTAAGCTCTCACAAGCTGCACTCTTAGTAGAAGGTGGCTCTTTAGTATATTATGCTATGAATTCAAAAGGAGGAAAGAACATGCACATTTTGTTCCTGTAATCTTTAAATGGGTGAAGCAAAACATTAACATCTACATTAAGTAAGTGCAAACCACAAAGACTTAGGATCTTTTCTACTCTGGGGTTGTAGTAAGAGTGTTTTTGAATGTCTTCTACTGAAGTTTGTACAAGCTGTTGTAATTCACTCTCCTTCCAATAAGGTTATCTTTTTCCCTTCAGTTGCTCCTGTTCCATACAGAATGGTATAGGAAGGTGTAGGTTTTAGTGGTGAATACCATGAAAGTGGGAAATGGGAAAGGACTGCTGAAGTGAGGAGAAGGAAGAAAAAAATACCGAAACAAAAACCAAAAAACACAAAGAAGTAAAAATACAGGCAATCTAACAATCTAAGGTGAAGACCCAAAAATGTGCATCTAGTTATTATAATTACCATTAAACAATCTTACAATCCTTTCTCAAGGCGGCTTTTCTACACTGCAAACACAAGAAAACCATCGACTCCTACAACAACCAATGTTTTCCTTATGAGATGAGAATTTTTTTTTTTCTTTTAATACTAGAATAGGCTCCAGGACTTCTGTGCTTAATATTAAATAAGAAAAGGGGATTTTGACAAGAAACAATGCCTGAAATATTGCTACCTAGGAAATGTACTGTATAAATGCTCCTTTAATGTTGTGTCTACAGTTCTATGAATGCCTATATGCAGAGAATATGCCAAATGCAACTATGTGTAAATGAACACAGAAATAACATGTTAACATATATGAAATAGGAAAATAATTTGAACTAAACAATCTGGCAGCAGCTTCCCCCAGAAGGCATGTTAAGGCACATGAAAACCAACAACGTGGTTGGGGACATCCAACATGGCTTCACTAAGGGGAAATCCTGCCCGATCAATTTGGTGGCCTTCTATGATGGGACTACGGAACTGATGGACAGGGGTAGAGCAGTTGATGTCATCTACCTGGACTTGTGCAAAGCGTTTGACACTGTCCCA
>JBCJKH010078914.1:0-22085 GCA_039877255.1 Loriculus beryllinus
ACTGCCAGGGATGGGGCAGCCACAGCTTCTCTGGGCACCCTGTGCCAGCGCCTCAGCACCCTCACAGGGAAGAATCTGAATCTTCCCCCCTGTCAGCTTAAAGCCATTCCTCGTTGTCCCATCACTTACATATGTGAAGAAATACATTTTGTGAAATACTTGCTTTACATGCTGTTTTGCTAGACCTAGCTAAAGCAGGCTGCAGGCGCCGTTGCCTTGGGCATAAGTGGAAATGTGCGACTTCTGGTAGGAGCTGACTTCCACGAGAGAGCAGCAGGGTGAAGAAGGCTGTACTGAAGTCTAAAACTAGCCTCAGACTCCCTTGCTGTATGCTGAGGTGCTGCGGACTCTTGCTGCCCCTTCCAGAGAAGCATCTCAGGCTCTCCTCATCGGTCTGGAGTTAAACAGCAGAGTGTGGCTGGAGCTGTGCCCACAGACCACAAAGGGATGCTGACGGGTCTCCTCATGCTCAAAGCCTTGTGGAGGCGAGGGAGGTGTGTGTGCCATGGGCAGCTCCCAGGTGGTTGGAATCCAGCTGTGGCTCTATGGAGAGTTGCACAGCCAGGTTTGTCAGAAAGGAAGGGAGCCAGGCTCAGCCTCAAGGGACATGTGGGATTTGGGCCAAATTGCCTCTCAGGCTGAGGCCACAAATCCAGCTCAGCAAGCTGGGGAGAGCAATGAGTAACATCTGGCTCATCTCAGGTCTGTGGTGCATCCCTTCCCCTCTATTTCTCTACGATTAAATAGAAGTGGGGAGCCAGCGATGGGGTGGAGGAAGGGAGGATGGGCTGCAGGGATTCTCCCAATGAGAGGCTCCAGACAAGGACTGAGCTAAGCTTTCTCCAAGAAGTGTCTGTACAAAGTGGATTTACTTCTCACGTTAGATGTGATTCAGCCTGCACACACCCTGCCTGTGTGTATACCAGGGGCCCTGGGCTCACCTCTGTTCTGCTTCATACTCCCGGCAAAGCTGCTTTGCTTTTTCCCCTCCTGTGTACACCCAGGTTGTCTTGTCCTGTTTGGAAATCTTGACTTCCACTGAAATCTTCAGGTTGATGCAGAAAGGCGCTTACAAGAGCTGCCACAGCCACCATGTGCTGTGGAGGCTGTATGGGCACCTAAAGCCAACAAAATAACTGATCCCAGGGGAAGGCAGCACATTAACAGGGAGGACAGGTCTGAATGCTGCCTTTCCCTGCTCGACTGTTGGGTTGGATCTTATTCATTCCCTCTTGCTCTCTAAAGAATAGGAACTACAGGGCTACACAGCCCTGCTTGGAGGTTTGAAACGATTTGAGGGTTTCCTGAAAGATATATGACTTTAGCCTGAAGGGTTTTATCTCTGCTCCCTGGAGGACAATAATGTTTATTATCCCCAAGGGAAAATAAATGTTTCTCTTCTTTTAATGGGCACGTTCCCTACAGAAAACAGTATTTTCCTGCTTGTTCTTCACCCTCCCTGGACTCCTAGGGGTGCCATCCCTTCAGTAAGATCTGTTTTCTCCTCCCCCTCCCTTCCAGTCAAGATACACCACCCCAGTCACAAAGGCTGGGCCAGGCCCTACATATCAATATCCTCCTGCCTTTCCCTTGGCTGCAGAGAGTCGTGCTGGCAAGGAGAGTAAGCCCCTCCTCGGGAGGAGAGCCAGGAGAGTCACTTCAAGCCGGATCAGGAGCGTCTGGGGGTTTGAGCGCATGTAACCCAGCATGTCTAGGCAGCCAGGAGCCTCCAGTGGAGAGAACAGTGAGTTTTACAGCAGTCCTTGATGTGCAAGGAGAGATCATTCCTCCCCAGCACACGTGTGGGCCAGCTGATCCTCCTTGCCGTTGCTGCAGTGATCTGTGAGCTCCTGAGCTGCGTGGACAGCAAACAGTGAAGGTGGGCTCTTGTCTTCCTACCCAAGCTGAGGTTTGCCTGGCAGGGACAGGCACATTTGCAGCAGATGCAGAAAGGATTCAAGATGCAATTGGAGCAGCGGGGACCTGCTGCGTGGGCTGGCAGGCACGGAAAAGCAGGGAATTAGCGAAGACTCAAGTTCAGTCTATTCATGTAGGCTTCAACTCAGCAGCAGCAGGTCTGGTGTGTCCCAGCTAGGGTGGACTTGTCACAAGCCATTGGGTCAGCAAGTACATGCCAAGTGGCTGTGCAGAACTTCCAGCCTAGGGAAGCACACAAATATCCAAAGCTTTTATTTTTCTTTTTCACTGGGGTAGAATTTGCAGGTGGAAGAGGAGATTTATAGTAAAATTTAAATAATTCATAGCCCTACACTTAAGGAAGTATGTGTAGCCTCAGTGGAAAGGTGCTGAACTGAAGGCAAAGGAACAACTTGCTTGTCTTCATCCTAAGCGTTGTCTCTTCTGATTTTCAAGGAAGGTAATTTTTTTGTTGGTCTTTGCTCACAAATGCAATGCTCCACTGCTGTAGATTGCTCCAAATACAAAAACATCTGATTTGGATAAATTTTCCCCACTTGGAAAACTTCAGCTGGTTTGGTCTGAATGAACCCTGTAGTATGAGCATCATTGCTTCTCCATCAGCTTCCCAACAGAAGTGTTGGGAGTGGATTCTTCTGCAGCAGCTCTCAGCATGTTAAACCTTTATCTTGAGCAATTAAATCAATTAAAATACTGAAAACATCTTTTAACATTCCCAGAAAGGTTCAGAGGTTCAAGCTAATGCCTCCACAGTGGTTCTGGTTACTGCACACATAACGTGTGCCAGCAAATACAGCAGAAATGCTCTCAAAAACCCCAAAGTCTTCTCAGGTGTTTCACGGTGCCAGACTGACCAGAACGGGAACCCAGCCCCTGTCTGCAGATTGAAGGACTTGCTGTATTTTGTATTCAAGGTCTGCAATTAATAAACACAGAGCCTGCTAGGAGATAGGGCCCTGGCTCCTCATCTCAGGAAATGTAAGTCAATGCCCTTCTGCAGGGGCTGATGAAACTACTGTGCTACGTTTCTCTGGATCTGGCTGCTATTCAAGGGAAGCTTTTGGAAACAGATCTAGGGTGTTTGGCAGGAGTTCTCTGAAGCAGGGCTGGGTTTAGCTTGGGAGGATAAAGCACTGTTAATACCACTGCCCTCCCTGTCTGTGTTCCTGCATCTCCTGTGCCCTGCAAACAAGGATCAAAGCAGCCAGGTCCTACCCTTCTGAACTCTGAAGACATGCTTGCACTGATGGATTTCTCTAGGGAAAATATAAAAATAAATAAATCTTGGTTTCGAAACAGAATAAATTCACAGTGGGAAACTAAAGCATATACTGGTGCTGTAGCCCAGGTTTTGCTTTGGGAGCCCTTCCAAGTACCCAGGTTTCCTTCAGGACCCTGATCTGCAGAGCATCAAGCAGCACTAACTTACAGCTTCCAGCCTCGGGGCTTGTATAAGCTCTTCTTTCAAGAGGGATGTGACAAGGGTTAAATCCTCAGTATTTATTGAGGGTTTAACTGAAGCTGGCCAGAGTGTAACCAGGGGCTTATGTGTGTCAGACGTTGTGGTTTCGGAGTTGTTTAGGGGCGTTTTGTTGGTTGGTTTGTTGGTTTTTACTAGAATCAGCAGTTTCTGGCTTAGTTTTGTTCCTGTTGGCAGTATCACCACAGGATTATGCATTGATGTTGAGTTGCTCCTGCTGTCCTCATGAGCTTGTCCTGAGGCTCTCCATGGTAAAAACCCAAAGCACCATCACCCTCAAGCAATTGCTCTCCTCTGTTTCTGGTGACCTGCTGGTTTCCCAAAGCACCAGCATGTGGACTGTGTCGAAGGGCTGTATGGAAAGGAAAGAGCAGTAGCTGTCCCAGGGATAGTGGCTGCGCCCAGTGTGATGCTGCAGGAAGAGGGAATGAGGGGAGATGGACATAAGGATGGGAACCTAGCTGGGATGAGCCACTGTCGTCAGGCTTTTGCTGGGGGTTTGGTGGCTCTAGAGGCTTGTGGGGCTGAGTACGCTTAGACAGTGCCTTGCTAGTGTGTCTTAATAAGTTACCCTGGGTAACTGAGTGCATGAATTAATGCATGGAAGAAAAACGAAGGATCAGAAGTTAATGACTGCTGAGCGTTTCGGCACCCAGCACGGACTCTGAAAGCAGATGAATGAGGAGGTGGCTGCTGAGAGCCAGTGCCAGCAAAAGTGGTGCCTGCTCCTGCTGCAGTGGTGCTCCCCAAACCTCTCTCCTCAGGGTATCGCTTGGGGCCACCTTCAATCCACAGTTCTGAGACAGGAGAGATCAAAAACCCAGCCAGGCTGCTGGGTGCCAGTCTGGTTTGGGCTTGTGTCCAACCAATGCATTTCTCCCAAGACGCATCCCCACTTTTGAGCCATTTGGAGAGGAATATACCCACCTTCCCTTGGAGGCTGTCCTGCTGTTACTCACCCTCCTCACGAATGAGGTATGCCTCATTATTTCAATAGAGTCTGGCCCTGCTTCTCAACCATCCTCTTTCAAAACAGGCTACAAATCCTTCAGTTCTCAGGTTTTTCTTCGTGTTCAGACTCATGGATGTAGTCAAGCCAGCATCAGTCTTCTTTCTCATAAGCTTAAGCAGCCCTTAAAACCATTTTTGTGCTCTTTCAAGTTTCTCCCTTAGCTCTGTGTCTGCACTTCCCTGCTGAGCTCCCCAGTGGGATACAGAGATGTAACTTCACATCCCATCTTTGCAACCACCCTGGTCATACCCACAAGGTTCTGGGTGTCTGGTAAGCAGTGGATGTTGCTGGTTTTGCTAGCATGAACCAGGTGGGGTTGGGATCTCCCTGACTGCAGACCCCCACCTGAAACCCCCTCTCCTCACTGCCATCAGCCCAAATCCAGGGCTGTGCTCAGCCTGCCAGACCAGCCCGTTTGCTCTAATAAATGTCCTGCCTTCCTTGTTACTTGTCACTCTGCACACACTCAGCAGAGATGCTCAGAGACATTTCCAGCTCATTAATAACAAGGTCCCCAGGCAGCGGCTCAGCACTGATTCCCACTGCGCCCTGGGGAGCTCCCCTAAGCCAGAGTCTGGTATTGACCACTCCATAAGCCACTTAGCCTGTGTTTATTGATATTTTCCAGTCCTGCTTTCAAGTGTCAGGGTGTTCAAATTCAAAAGCCTCCTGGAAGTCTCTTTGCATTCCCTACAGTGTGCTGGGCTGTTAGTAAACCTGAGCATTAGCTCATTAAGAATAAGAGCACGTGTGTTTTGCTTGTTTCCTACCCAGCGGAATCAGTTGCTTTTGCATTTCGTTATTCTTCTGGTTGAATTCTGCACAAATGCGTGTGGTTTTACACCTGGGACAGACATCTGGTGGAAGCAGTCTGAGTTACCCTCATTGCCTTATTTGATCCTAGAGCCACACTCAACTATCTTTCTATTTTCGGAGATCTCCCATGCTGTTCATAATTAATCAGATATTATTAGCAGTGCTGTGTCGGCTGCCACTTGGCTCTGGGAGGTTTCTTGCCTCTGGTTTTCATGGGAGCGGAGCTGTGATGTGCAGAGATGACTGACTGCTGCTTGCACTAGAAATGCACTTCTTCACCCAGTCTGCTCATGCACCCACGCAGTTGCTTTCTGCTTCCTTATTTTTCTCTTTCTCTTCCCCTCTCTCTTGCCCAGTGATAACATCAAACTGTGTACTCCAGGATTTACAAGGTAAAGCTGCTCCTCAGAGAATGCTACAGCAGTGATCAAAGTCCCAGTAGCTTGTATTCCCCGGTGATTAGCTGGGTGCTCCCACCAGCCCCATGCCGCACCGAGCAACACATCCATTTTATTTAATAGGATTATGCAAAGCATTTTGCTGTGCAATGGTAGGATCAGGCGGGCCACTGGCACGGTGGCTGGCATCTCTGGCATTGCTCAGATTTAGGGAGTGCTGCATGGGGATGGAGGAGCCCATGGGCAGGGCTGGGGATGCTCATCAGGGATGCTCACTGGGTTGCTGCATGGGGTTTTCCTTTAATTTCCTCAGGAGGAGCAGGAATTGGAATGGAATTTTTCTTCCTGCCTGGTTCTGGGTGCAGGATGCGGCCATGGGAAATGGGGATTGGTCCTGTCCCTGTATCCAGCTCCTGGGAACAGCTCTGATTTGTTCAGGACCTATAACGGTTGAGCTGCCTTTTTTTTTTTTTCTCCTAGGATTTTATCTGCCAATTTATGGCCATCTCCTGTTTTTCTAGCAAATCCAAATCCAGGAGAGCAATGAGGTACCCAACACACCCCCATCTCGGTCTGTGCCACTGCTCTTGAACATATGATGTGGACCTCTGAGATGCCCTGAGTACCACATGAGATTTCAGGCATGGATGCAGTTCTCAGAGATTTCCACCAGCTATTGTAGCTTCATCCTGTATTTTTCCCTCTCTATCTGCTTTGTTTTCAGGATTAACATCTGGAGCTGTGTGAATGTATTGGAATTGCAGCTATCTTTTTGTCTTCTTTTTTAAAGCCCATATGATTGCAGGGAAAAACAGAATCCCAAAGAGAAGATACATCAAAAGAAAGCCAAATATAGAACATTAAAAAAAAAAAAAAAAAAAGAAAGAAAAAGAGGAAGAAAAGACAATTTTGAATAATAGCAATGTATGAGTGAGCGTCTAAAAAAACTCTGCCGACTTTGAAGCCAGTCTCATGACTTATGAATATTTAGAGCTGACAGTCCTGGATACAGGCTTTCTCTTGAGCTTATTTGGAAAAGCTGGGCTAAACTCAAGTATGAAGCTGAGAATGTGATGAGCTCAAAGTCACCCAGCCTCGTGGGTCATGTTGGGGTTATGTGAAAGTGGCTTCTTCAGTTTGGGGGGGTTGGCTGGAGAGTGGTGTTTCCCCAAGATGTGCTGGGTTTTTGGGAAGGAGTCCATCTTAGTAAACCTGCTCCCTTAGTCCTGTGAGTATATCTGGGTGACAGTCATGAGCTTGGAAAGGGGATGTTTGGGCCTGTTTATCCTTGGCTGCATCCTTACCTGCCCCAGGAGACCCATGTGGTCCTCCTAAAATGCTGTGAGATG
Organism: Loriculus beryllinus; assembly: GCA_039877255.1. NCBI lineage: Eukaryota > Metazoa > Chordata > Aves > Psittaciformes > Psittacidae > Loriculus > Loriculus beryllinus. The sequence continues at coordinate 6,994 of JBCJKH010078914.1, forward strand.
TGAGAGAAGAGCAATCTTTGGGTTTATTTCCCCTTTGGAATATGGGGGAAGGATGCTGCTGCTTTCAAAGGGTTTGGTGCTTTAGAGAAGGCTGGAGGAGACTGCTGATGAGCAAGTTGGCTTTCCCCGTTTCCTTGCATATCTCCAGTTTTGGAGTCTGGCACTTGTCCTGGGGCTAGTATGGGACGCAGCTGTGGGTATCATCCATGCGTGTGATGTTTGCTGTGTAAACTTCACCAGAATTAAGCTTCCCATAGGAATTCAGCTAAGACCATAGCTGGTGAACTTTCAAAGGTATTTTTCCCCTTTAAGGCTGAGCATTCAACATGAGTGTATGAATACACAGTGAGCACAGAGGCCAGATGTTGAGGCCGTGGGTGGCTGCAAGGGTGCAGGAGGGCTTGCGGCTGTTTGAATCCACAGGGAGTCATTGGCTTGTGCACAGAATGCGCAGGGATTCTATACTGTTACCAAACGCCATTGCATCCACCTAGAGAGAACCTAGGCTCCGAGGCAGCCCCAGACCCCCACCATGGTGTATGAGATGCTGTGTGACCATCAGAGCATCCTTTCTCAACCAGAGCCACTGCACCACTCACAAGCAAAACTCAGCTGCAGCATTCGAGCATCCCCAGCTCTGCAGGTTCCAATCAGCCTGGGCAGAACAGGAGATGCATCCAGTTATTTTCATCAGAGATTTACTGTTTTCCTCCCCTTGCCAAAGCCACTTTGCTTTTACAGTGAGGGCTGTGAGGGCTTTGTCACAGCTGTGCTGGAACTCACAGGAAAGCATCAGCACAATGAAGACAGCGGCCAAAACCACTGAGCTTTCTGCAGATGTTCAGCTCCTGTAATACATAGCACTGTGCGAGTGCAGGTGATGCTCTCGCTGTCTAACACCATCCAATGCAGTGGAAAATAGACCTCCTCACTTGCCTCCTAAACGAATCTGGAGAGTTTTTCCTGGTGGCTTTGGCAGGAGGAAAAATGGAGCTCAACAAATAATGAAACAAAAGCACAGCTTGAGGTCTTGCTGGAGGCCGTTGGGATGAAGGTCCTGGAGTGCTGTGCGAGGGCTGTATGTGCAAGGAAATACTTCTTGTAATAAATAAAGTGATTATGTGTTTTTCCAGATGTATTTAGGGCTTGGAGGATAAGAGGAAATTCCTAGCTGAATTCCTGCCTGTGGGATAATGCTGTTTCCATGGCCTTTCCCTGCCAAGAATCACTTAATTATGAGTAATTAAAAAAATCTAAACCAGCGCTTTGATTTGGCTTAAAAATGCTGAGGGCTTTGGGGACAGGAAAATGGAATAAGAGAAAAATCAACAACAGAAAAAAGAACTGAGTGACCTCCTGTGCGGGTGGCAGTTGGCAAAGGGGGGGATGCTGGTAAGAAGAGGATGCTTCTTATCAGGGAAGGGATTTTGGCCACAGAAAAGCAGTGTCTGGTACAGCATGATCCCACACACATCGTGGAGCCAGGGATGCTTTTCAGTTCCTCGACTAAGCACAGCTCCTTTGCTCCAGAAGAGTTGTTAGTTGTGTCGTTTCCTTCTTTATTCCCCCTGGCAGGCAAAATCTCCTTTTCCTGGAGGGATTTGAGGTTGCTGCTAAGGACTAGGAGCTGCTGGCTTGCCAGTGCATGGAAGATGTGTCTTTCCTAGGATGCTTTAGTGAAGTATTAAGACCAAGAGGGTTTTTTGTATGGTCCACTCATGTTATCTCTGTTCCTATAACTTGGAGATGGGAGGGTTTACACTTGTACATTAAACTGTGCTGGGGCTGTGGGCTTTAGGTCCTGGCACTAGCTGCTCCTGGTTTTCCCATTGGAATTGATGCCCTGAGGCCTGGACACGGGTGGATGTGCACTAGCAGGAGACACACATGTTGCAGTGAGATACTGATGCCACGCTGATTACAACCTCCCAGGCTAATGGCTATAGAAACAGTCCTTGTTTTGTGGGATAAGGGGAGAGAGCTGGAAGTGATGGAGAGAAAATGTGATATTGAGGGGAAATGGGTGGGAGAGGGATGGAAAAGGAGGGACAGGCTGACCCTTTTGTGTGTTTAGGTTATGAAGGCAATATAAAAAGTGTGAGATTAGGATAGAGCCTATGTCTGTAATCTCTTTCCCCAGTCAGGGGTTGGTCCACCCATTTGGGTGTGTGGGCTGGCTCCCACAGCCAAGGGGAAAGGTGGGGACAAGTGATGGCAAATGCTTGCACTGATTGTATCTATCCAAACACAGAGTCATGGATGTATAAATGACCTCCAGCTCCCAGAACGATGTTACTGTTCTGGCTCAGCAGTCAAGAGGGGGAGAAAAAAATACACCACAGAAGGACCACCAGTGATGCTGAGCAAAGCTATTCCCTTGCCTCTGTGTCCCCATCCTCACCCAACACGAGTTCATCAACTGGACGTGGTAAAGGCGAGGTTGATGGGTGGTACTCGCTGTCAGATGGGTGGTTGGGTGTCTTATGCAAAGGGCATGTGACAACGTTTATCAAATGAGAAGATGAAGCACCATACTACCCTGGGTTTCTTAGTAGATGCTCAGATGCAGCCTTCAGGCTGGAGAGGAGCCAGTGACAGTGGAGAGCTGCACAGCAAGAGCTGGCTGCTCCTCCAAAGCAAGTTTTATAGCAGGTACTGAGCTTTGCGTTACCTGCTTGTGCTAAAGCTACAATCTTTCTCAAAAGAGGCTGAAATCCGATATAACCAGGATTGTTGTGGTTGGTGTGAGGTATTTAATGTTCCTATTGAAGTAAAATTCACTTAGAGGTAGGATTGCAAGTGGCTGGACTGGGTTTACTAAATGGGAGGAAGTGTTCCCATCTGCCAGGCACGGGGTGGGGGTCAGGATGCCTAGGCATGCCCAGGCACCCCCATGCACCCCCAAAATGCTTCCTTAGCAAAGGCACTTTGGGGAATTGGTGCCCCTACTTGTGGCAGGAGGATTGTAACTTTAAGCTTGAAGGTCCCTTCCAGCCCAAACCATTCTGATTCTATGGTTTGCATAAGATGCTCAAATCCAGATCAGGATGGGGAAGGCAAACACCTCCTCTTTGTTCAAAGCAGGCGTTGAGGCCAAAAAATTTGGGGAAGGCCACATGTTTGGTGGTCTGATGAGAGACACTGGTTGAAGTTCGTCCTCCTGCTTTTGTTCAAACAGCTATGAGCATCATCACAGATACTGGTTCAGTATCTGCCCATTGTTTCTCTAGGACAACTGGGAATAACAGCTTGTATCTTCACGTCCCAGCTATAAAATTCTTTTAAACGTTTTGCAAAAAGCTTGTAGGTTTTGACAACATACTCCTGATGAGAAAAGTCACAGCGACTGTCTCAAGCAGCCCTGGCTGTGATCTTTAGCTGCCTGTGAGAGAGCCATTGTCACGGATGCAGGCTGAATAATAAGGACTCCCACGGCTGCAGAGGACAGGACAATATATTTTTGCAGGGCAGTAAAACCGGCTCAGTGGCAGGCTCTGCAGGAGCCGGGGCTCTGATCTGCTCCTTCCTCATCTCCATGTCCGGCATTTCACGGTTTCAGCCGTGTGCCGTGGCTCGATGTAGCACATTCCCACTATCCCTTCCTCACAGCAGTTTTTGAGGTGCGAGTGGTGCAGAGCAGCGGCTTGCCTGGACCCCGCAGTTTTTGAGCAGCTGTTGAAAGAGCCTCTATTGCAGAGAGCTGAGTCTGTGTTTAATCTTCCCTCCTTCATCTAAATCATGGGCGAAGGTTTTATATACAGCTCTGATGGTGCCAAATGCTCTACCAGAGAGGGATGGGAGTAATTTATAGTGCACAGACTGATGCTGGTTAATATGCAGGCAAGGCTCTCAGCAGTGAAGGATTTCTGGATTTATCGGAAGGGGAGCATAAATGTAAGGCAGGAGCCGGCTCGGGATCTTCCCAGATGAGGCAGTTTAACCTGCAGGACCGAAGGCTTTTAGGGCTGATATTGAAAGTACGTGTATTGCTGTGAGGTCCTCATCCTATCCTGGGGACCAGGGAGGGCATGTCCAGGGGGGTACACAGTTTTCTGATGCCAGGCAGATGCACTGGGAAGGAGATGAGAGATGGGCTGGGTTTTGGGGTTGGGATTTGATGTCCAACACCCCAAGACCTGCATCCCAGCCCTAAGCAAGGCTGGATGAAGGTGCAGAACAGGAGTGGAGGGCACTTGCATTTCCCTCTTTCCATCCCAGCCCCTTCACATCAGCAGTGCCCTGAGTCCTTTGATCCATCACTTTAAACCAAAAAGCAGCTCATTGTTGAGGCCAGCTGGTTTTTTGCAGGTGGAAGCAAAGGTTGATCTTGTCCTGAGCCCAAAGGAGACTGTTCCTTCCCAGGATCAACCCTTCCCCGACCACACTGAAATACTGGCATGCTACTTTAGTTAATGCTGGTGGGGGCTGCCCTGCAGCACCCCCTGTTCCGCCTTGCCCCCTAACTCTTCCCACGAGTTCTGCACCTAGATACTGCCTTCATGTCTGCTTTTCCATTTCAATCTCTTGTGCTGTCAGCCTGAGTCTGCACTGGCCTGGAGACAGTTTTTATTCTTTTCTATCTCTTACCCTTCACACTACCATCAGCTTTCTGACACGGGAGCATTATTGGAGTAAAAGTAGATTTTTATCTCCCAAGCCTGTTTATTAAACTCTCTCCCTTCTTTCACAGCAAGCTACCACCCACCCTCCCAGACGTTTGTCGATTCAAATCAGGTTTAATCAACTCACAGCACTGGACACATTAAAATTGGATTTCTGAAAGCCCAATAAAGTTGTGCCACTGCACTGTACCGTACCTCGAGGAGCTCCGATTTCATCACATCATGTCAGCAGCTGAAGGAAACAGCCCATGAGGAACTCATCTACTGTGCTCCAGCAGGCTGCTGAGAACGGATGAAGCCTCTCCTGAAGAAATATTGACTATTAGTATTCCTATTAACATTTTGCTGTCAAAAATGACCAGTGGTAATAAATACAGCTGTATCTTTTCATCGTTCTGCCCATTCATCACTGTCTGGCTGAGCTTCCCTCAGTGCCAGGCACTCTCACCATTGCCGCACATGGCCCCCTCTCTTCACCCTTCTCCTTGCCCAAAAGGAGCTGTTTGCCCTCATGCTGTGACCTTGATTTTTTTTTTTTTATCATTGTTATTTTCTTCCTTCTCTTTGATAGAGCAAACAGCAGAGCAAGAGGGAGTTTGAGAACAGCTCCGTCTGCGCCTGCCTCGGCAAAAGGGCCCTCAGAGATGGGAAAGGTCAGGATGCGATCCAAGCCCCTGCAATGCTTCTGCTTGCCGGTAATTAGATTTCCATAGTTATAATGAGAGATGTTGGTAGACTTGGATTATCCTCACGTCTTATTTCTTCCCTAATCTTGGGTGAGCTTTAGTGCTAATGTAAGCTGTATTTTTTGCAATTGCTTTGAAATAAACCTAGCCAAACTGGCTTTGCCCTGTGCTGCTGCCTCCACCAGCCTCCTTGTGCTGAGGCTACACTGTAAACCTGACCCAGGAACTTACCTGAACTAAGCCATCCCACTTTTCTTTGCAGGCTGGTTTTAATCCTGACAAGCTCCTTGATCTGGCTGTGTGTGTCTGTAGGATGGTACAGACATGTACACGGTTGTATAGAGGAGGGGGATACACGGTGTTGGAGCTGGGAGAGGAAAACTTTCTTTGGGTATTCAAGGGACTGGAATGATGTTGTGAGACAGCAGGTTTGGGCTTGAGTCTTTGCCCAGAAGTATTACCTGGATGAGAGCAAATGCCAGCAAAATCCGTGTTTCATTTAATTCTGGCAAGGATGCGACTTCCCTCGCTCGCTGCAAAACCAGCCACCAAGGAAGCACATGACAGAACGATGTCGTTAATGCCAAGGGGAGCCCATTCATGTATTAACAAAAGTTGTGTCTCACCCTGGGGCAAAGGGAAGGTGAATTTACTGCCACAGATCTGGCAATTTCCTTCCTCCTCGGTTCTTCAAGGTGCTTTGTTTCACGTCTCCCTGTCACAGTGGTTAGCTTTGTCTCAGCAGGTGGGATTGCAGGAGCTTCAAAAGCTCCTACCTGCGTGAGACGGAAGTCCCAAGGAATGATGTATGTGTTTAACACCAGGTGACCATGAAGTGGCTGCTGCTCCATGGAGGCATAGCTCCTGGAGCAAGCAGCTCTGGGTAGGCTCTGCTTTTGGTGCAGTCAATAGTGGAAGCTCCAGATGCCTTTCAGCGCAGTTGGTTTGATGGAGATGGAGACTGCTTTGAGGGCGAGAGAGGGTCCTTGGCTATTGCACAACCATATCATGTCCCGTAGGGGCAGTGTGCAGAAGGAGTCCCTGACCATGGCCTTCTATGGAGTCTCTGCTCACTGCAGAGATGCTTCATAAATTCTTCTGAAGGCAAAACGCCCCTCCCAAAGTGAGGCTCAGCCACCAGCCATGGTCACCATGGCCTTGTACCCAGGAGTATGGGGAGTGGCAAAGAGTGGCTGTGCCCTACTGGAAATGTAAATGGGCAACACGGAGAACAAAGACCTTGCTGCTTGCTGAAAAGAGCTTCTTCTGAGCTCAATATATTTGTATTAGCATCACCTCTACAGTCGGGTGTGTTCTCACGTCCCTGCAGCAGCATGGCAGGTCCCTAGGAAGGTGACATAAGGGGTTTCTTCCATGTGCAGTCCCAGGGGGAGGCAGCAACCTCCAGCACCATGCACTCTACCTTCTGCCAGACTGGGAACAGAGGTTTCAGAGCCTGATATTTGCCTGTGGATGTAAAGACAAGAGCTTTTGTAGGTCTGTGCCCATGAAACCAAGCCTTGGCACTCCTCATGCATTTCGCTGTGGGGGAATGGCACCCCATGCCAATACACCTACGTAGCTGTGGCCAACAGTACCAGCTTGGATGAGGCTTTGCTGCTCTGGAGGTATTAAGTATTTGCTGAGTAGTGAATGAGCTGTCTCTGCTGCTGAAAAGCAGTGCTTTAGTGGCTGGAAACCAATGCTTACTGACCAGTCTGGGGTAAAAAATGCCATAAAGTCAAAGCAGTTCATTTCGGTGGGCAGGTTAAAGCCAAGCAGAGGGTTTAGAACAGGTTTTCCCTTGGGGCATTGGTGGACATTAATTATCCAGATGCAAAAGCATGAGGATATGTTTGGGGTCCCAATTTCCCCCTTGTGATCTGTCTCGGTGTGGCCCAGGGAGCTATTCCTGGTGGATCCCCTCCTGGGCCTGGAAATTAAATCCAAGCCAATTTCTAGGTGTCCCAACCCAGCCGGCACAGAAACAGTCTGCTCCGAAATAAATCAGCCGTGGTATGGAGGCAAGGTGATACGAGCACAGAGATTGGATTAAGGAGCAAAGGTGGACAAGACAGATGGTGGGGTGGTAAGGGATGAAATGGGCTGGTGGAAATCAAAAGGGAAAAGATGACAAGGACGCCAGGCTCACTAAAAAAGACAAAGTGCTGGGGTTTTCCTGCGGGGAGCTTGGAGAAAAACAGAACACTGAGGAATGTGTTACACTGCTGCCAGTGTTGGTTGCTTTTGGGATGTGATGGGCCTTGCTGGGCAGTGAACAGCAGGACCTGGTGCCAGCCCAGCAAGGATAGTTTTCATTTTTAATTAAGAAGAAGCTCTATAACCCATTTATTAAATACGCTTTGAATAGCTCCATTGTGAATTAAGGTCCAAATACGCTTTTCCAAATTCTCAAGCTATGATGCAGGATTAGCTTTATTGATTTCCTTCATGATTTGTAGGAGCCCCCATCATTATTTTGACAGTTTTATCATGCAGTAATAGACTTCCTTTTAGATAATTACAATTACTGCATTTACGTTCAATCTGTAGGACTTTTCCTTAGATAATCACACTTAGAGCATGTTTCTTTCTTTAGTCATATATATGCAATAAACTTTGGACGACAGCACTAATTATTTTAACAGTGATTTCAAGCACAAGTTCAAGGGTTAATTATACAAGAAAACTTTAATATCTGTTGCAACACTCATCTTTCAGGAAACAAAAAGCAGAGGAGTTAATGTTAATACATAGCTCAAGTTATTTTGAGTTGGTAAATTGAATGAAACTTGTTTTAATGGATACCTGTTTCTCACCCAGAGCATCTTCAGTGGATCATGGAGGGGTCCCAAGGGCTGAAAGTACTGCCGCCTCTTTCACCCAGCCAAGCACTGTGGATGTTTGAGACCATTAATTAGGCTTTACCATCAGTAACAAAGACAGATTCCCCCTTCAGAGCAAGCATGGGCAAGTGCTTATAGTTGATGCTTCAGTCACCTTCGGGGTCAGAAATATCCCTGCATCTTCCAGCCCTCAGCGATGCCTCCCTCCTGTCCCTGGTCATTAAAAGGAAATTAATTTCACCAGGCACTGGAGTACGTAAACTCTCTGATTTCTGGTCTGTTATGACTGTTAACCAGCTAGATCTCACTTTAATAGCTTATTTAAAGCACTGGGCCTCTGACAGCCTGGGTGATGGATGGAGCTGTCAGCATCTGCTTCGTTTGGAAAGGAGAGGAACATCTCTTAAACTAGAAGCTCTATAAATCAAAAGGATGAAAATCAGCGAGTGCATTTTTCTGGACAGGGGCGTCCTTCTCCCTGAAAAGTATAACAGCCATTAAATTGAAGTTGGATTTATCGGGTTTGAAACCCCTTGCAACAGGCGCTTTTACAGCTGGAATGCAAGAGAACAGGCATGGAGCAGTGAAGCCGGCAGCAACTGAACCAAGCACCATCTTATTAGCAAACCCCAACCTTGCCATCAGCCCCTCAGTGGCAATTTCAGAGCAATTGCTTGCAGATAAAAAGCACTACTGCTATTCCTCATGGCCAATGCTCCCAAAATCCCACGTGCTCCATGGAGACATGGGGTTTCATCCTGCCTATGATGACTGGAGGCTCAACAATGCCAGACCCATCACACTTAACAGGAAAAGGAATGGTATAAAGTTTTGCACTGGGAGGTGGTTCTGCATCCTCCTTCACAGAGGAAAACCCTCGTTCGACCCATGGGGCTTAAGCAGAAAACAGAAAGCAAACTCTTGCTTTTTTCTAGCGAGAAATCCACCATCAGATGGCACAAGATTGAACAATATAGCAAATATTATTAGGGCAGGTTGTTATTGATTCAGTCTCTGCCAGGTTTGAGACCTCTGTAGCACCAGAGCTTTTTTGTCTGTGTTTTTTCGAGGCTGCCTTTCCCACACAGCTGAGGGATGGGAGCAGAACCCCACCCCTAGTGCATGGTTTGCTGGGCCTCAGTTTTGTTTAATACTGAAAGACGTTTACACGTTAAAATATCTCTGACCTAGATTAGGAGCTCTTCAGGGGGCAGGCTGTCGCTGGCACAGACGGGTTGGGGAGCAGCCGGTGGAGGCAGGGCCCATGCCTCGCTGAGGAGGGCTGCTGCAATAAAATAATCATTTAAGGATGGGAATTGGCCTATTTAATCCACAGCGCTCTTGGTTTGCTCTTCAGCAAGTGCTCAGAGGTGACTTGAGGTGCGCTGCTCTTTCTTGACCCACTGATCCCTGTTGCTACTCCCATCTTTGCCTTGTTTCCAGGACTCCAAATATCTGGACCTTCCCCTTTTAATCTTTTCTCTTTTCCTTTTTCCCTTTTCCTTCCCCCTTCTTCCTCTTTTCCTTTTCCCCTTTTCCCATTTTTCTCCTTTCTCTTTTTTCCCTTTTCCCTTTCCTTGCTGGAGCTCCACTTTAGCAATCCCAGGTCCACTGTAAGCAGTAAGCACACTGCCCTGTTGCACCAGGTAAGCAGAGGGGCTTTTGGACTCAAAGAATGGACATTTTTTGAAAGCACGCCTAAGGAGCCCTTTTGAGATTGAAATCTGCGTTTTTAAACTTCCCAACATGAAAATGCACCCTTAAAACAGTTCAGCAGTGCTGTCACGTTGCCCTGGGTTGGGTGTCTGTAACAACCTGTAAAAAAATATGAATTCAGTTCTTTCTCTTCCAAAACCATGAGTGTGTGCCCAGCTGCTATGGGACTGCTGGAGCTCTGCCTTGGGGTATGTGTAAGCCGTACCCCCTCTGATTTGTGCAAAGGATGCATTGAGCATGCAAATCTCCCAGTCATTCACAGCCAGGGTTTGGGTTTGACATACAAACCCCATGATACTCCTGCTGCTCTTACATGCTCATTCTAAATCACTCGGACACTTCCTTTATGGAAGAAGGAGGCATTTTGTGCCATTGTGATAGCAGAGCATGTCTCCCTCCCCATCAGATCTGGGGGTTTCATGGCAATGCCATCTAAGGCAATGGGAAAACTAGTGAACCACATAATTAGTTTTTGCTTCAGTGATTAATATCACTTGCAAACAGGTAATCACAGCCTGAGCAGGCTCCTTCACGATGTTTTTCCTAATGAATGAATGTAGCTGGCTGGTTCTTTGCCTTTTGATACGAACACAGTGGCAGCTGCCGCCAGAATAAATAGAGCATCTCCCAGTGAGAGTAGACCTTTTCCTTCAGGATCAGAAACTCCCTAATATTCCCCAGCAGCTCCTTGCTGCTGATCTTAAGCCTGATCTTAAACCATTCCCTTGCAAACCCCCAGCCCAGCATCCTCCCATCGCCATCTGGCATCGATATTGGCCCTTCCAGCCTTCCCAGCAAACTGGTAATTCCAGTTTACTTTCAACATGCAGCAATCAGCCTGGAGAACTGTATTTGCTGGTAGGACCAGGGGCTGCATTTTGACGTGCAGGAAAGGCATTTGTACTTAAGCAGTTGGATAGTGGCTGTGCACAAAATTGTAATGGCTCAGTAATCTCGTCCTACAATAATCCTGTGCATGGCTGCAAAGCGTGGCTCCCCCTGACCCACAGGCAGAGCACTGCTCATGTTTAAGTGAGATTTAATGAGGCTGCAAGGGCAAGCTCTGCTTGCTTTGGTTTTTACACGCAGGTGGTGTGGCCACCATGAAGGAATAAAAATAATTTTTGGGGGTGGTGCTCTGAGGCTAGGCAGAGGAGCTCAGTGTCAGGATGAGCCCCAGGATCAGCCCTGGTGTATCCCCAGGTGGGATGGAGGGTGATGCAGCTCAGTGGTCCATGCTGTAGCCCCCATGCCAAGAGTGTGGAGATTCTCTTTTTCTCTTTTTCCCCCTTCTATTTTACAGCCTGAGCAGTTGTCCAGGCCAGTTGTCCTCTAAGGTTGACAAACTGCCTCTCATTGATATTTTGGGTGCCAAATTTCCATGTACAGGCTGTTCCTCTCTCTACACAGCCTGATCGCTGGTAATGGAGGTCACAACTCGGTGAAGCCAGGGACACAGACGACCCTATTGCTATAATATCCAGGCACTTCTCGTATATTTAAAAATAGAAACACCAGTAACGATCTGTCTCTCTATCAAGCTCTCAGGGGAAGTAGCTTGATTAGCTTATAGATCTCCTCGTTTACATGTGAGTGACCATGGTGTCAAGAGAAGGGGATAGAGGGGGTGGGGATGTGCAGTGGGAAACTAGGGAGCATCCCAGAGGGGAAACCCCCCGGTTGCATCCGTGGGTCATGGTGTGGATATCCGGACAGAGCCACTGTCTCCAGGTTTGCGTCCCCAAAACATCCTCAGAGGCTGGTTTTCAGTGGTGCGGCTGGTGCGGAGCTGATGGATGAGCGGGAGCCTTTGGGGTGCCACGCTGGGCTGCGTCACTGTGATCAATAGCAGGGAGACAGGGAAGTATGAATAGGGAGAAGGATGAAAAATGCAGTTCATGAACTGTGGCTGTTCAGCGTAACTTGTAATGTGAGATCCGTGGCGTGGGTCCACCTGCAATGCTTTCGCCCTCATGTCCCTGCACCCAAACCCAAGGTCCTCAGAGAAACCTTGTGTGGTAAGGCTGGGGCTGCTCCTAGCTCCCTGCTTTTTATGTGACCTGCTTTGTGTTCCTTCCTGAAATCCATGGCAGTAACACGGAGCAGATTATTTTGCAACCTGCAGTTGCTGCTCTCTTCAATCCAAATCAAAACCCCAACTCAAGAGGAAAAGGAAGAGTGGAAGGTGCTTCGGTTGCATCCAGCTGGTGAGCAGGTTGGTGTGGAGGGCACAGGCGTTCACTAGCATGGCTTGAACATGTGGATTAGCTGAAGCTTGGTGTGTTTAGATGGGAGTCAACCCTCTAGAAACCAGAAGCAGAATGGGGCAGTGGTGGTGTCCACTGCACTGGCCAGCAGCTGCTGGGGAGCATGTGGGATACAGCAAATATGTTTCCCGATGGCTGGGGAGGGACTGGCTATGCTTTAAAAAAGTGATTTATGCTCTAATCGGTCCTGAAGCTTCATTATTCTAAGCATTAGTGTGTCTGAGCCAATGGCCTTATTTGTTAATGCACTGAAAGCAACAGCAGATGTGCTATTTTTCATCTGTGACTCGATCAGCTTGCTGATTCATCTACTTCCATTTTCATTTCCTTGTCATTGATTTATTAAGGATGTCTTACTTATCTGGGGGCTCTTTCAAAGGGCCCCTATGGCCTAGCTCCCAAGGAGTTGCTGGAGGAACATTCTCCCCTCCCCAGATATCCTGTTTTTCAAACCATATTCACCCTCATTCCTCGAGAGATTGATTCTTTAATCATTTAGTAACCAAACCAACCTCTGTGGCTTGTACGATTTGTAGATCATTTGTCTGCTGAGAGAGCAACCTCACTCTTTTCCACTGCTGATAGGGTACGCCATCCTTTGGGGATGGATTTGGGGGGGGGGAGGATGTGCATGGGGGCTGCATCCAGGAGATCCATGGGATGCACAGGAGTGAAAAAATTGACTCAAACTCTGGGGAGCTTATGTGGATTTTCTTATATGAGCAAGCCTTTTCTATACTACTTGTTTGACCTGGGCCATGCTGCATTAACACGAAATTGTTCTCTCTATCCTATTCCAAAAACCATTTTTATTCTCACATCTCTAACAACAAGGCTGGAGCAGGTTATGGGTTTGATTTTGCTGTGTAAGGGGATTTTCCTCCCTCCTCTGTCCCATTGATGAATCTCTTCTGGACAAGCCACCAAGTAGAACAATCTGCAGTGACCTGGGAAAAAGCTTTGGCCAGCCCTGTCCCACAGTATCTGCAGGGATATCCGCCCATGGGCACTGCCAGGCTCTTGGCATTCAGCATCTCTCAACTTTTTTCCTCTGGAAAACTTGTTTCACTAGGCATCACGCTCTGCTGAGCTGCCCCGAGTAAACTTGTACCCAAAAAACCCTTCTTACCGAAGTGTCTTTTTGTTGACCAACTCTGACCTAACGCCTTTGGGGCTCTTCAGAAACCAAATTCTGCTATGAAACACACAGATAAAACCATTGGGTTTGGGGAAAGTTGAGGTGTATACATAGATCCCCTGTGCTTTTATTCAACCAGCCCTAAAGCTTCATTCCTTGCCCCTATAAATCGCTCCCAGCTCCCACTTTTCCTGCTGGGAACACCTGGGAAATGTTATGTCCCCAGCTGCTTAGCTGAGTCCCTGGGGGAACTGTCTTTTGCTTCTGGAGGGATATTTGAAGGATTTACGGTGTTGTTCAAGTAACTGATCCTTGAGCCTCAGATGTGCCAGTGATTTTGCTGCTTTATCCAAGTGCTGCTTTGATTTCCAGCCTAGTTAACTCCTTGGCTCTTCGCATGGTAGTTGGCTCATTACATGGTATCTTGGCCTTTACTGGAAACATGGATTAGCTTCCTTTTATTTTTTATTTTTTTTAAGGAAAAATAAAGTTTTGTGTTGTTTTTTTTATTCCCTTTGCCTTTTCCCCTTCTCACGTGATGAATTTTACATGCTGATAAAGGACTTGCAGGATTAGAGCCAGTAGGTCTGTGTTACATTATTGGCACTATAGACAAGCCCTTGCTGCTTTTATAAATGTAAGTACCTTTACAAATCAATAAATCAACATTAACATTGCTTTAAATTGGTGCGACACGTCGAGGGAATTTGCTGGGTAATTCTTTTTGTTCCTGATTAATTTATTTTGTGTATGTAAAATTCAGACTCTTCAGGGGCAGATTCTCATCTTGATGTCCTGGATTTTCACCAATGGCATGTCCAAACACTGGTGTGGGTGCAGCCCAGCTCCAGCTGGGTAATGTGAGAGGAAAACAAATGATGCGGTTTTGTTCTCTTTCAGAAAGGAAAATATCCAGTGCCACAAGCAGGAATAAAATCCTTCCCGAAACCCTCTGGGAGCAATAGCTTTGAGGTGCTACTCTCTTCTCCTGAGCCAGACATGCCCACTTTCTAAGACTGCTCAAATCTGCATTGAAATGGAAAAAAGCAGCTCAGTGTTTGTCAGGGCTGGGATTAATTCCCATTTTGAATTGCCTGGGGAGTGCCATGCACCCCACCTTCTCCCCCACAGTTAAGGTTAAAGCAGCTTGCTTGGAAATGCCCTGAAGATATGTTTGCACATTGACACAATCCATTACCCTATCACCACCGGTTTTGTTGTCACTATTTATTAAAGACTCTGTAAATGGACAAAGCTACCTCTTTCTGCGAGGAAGGGGCCAGTTACAGGTTTAGATGGAAATCCCAGCCACCCATGTGAAAAATCGCTGTCCCACTCCGAGACAGCCAAAACCTGCTCCCGTGAGCACGTAGACCTGATTTATGCCCTGGGTAGGAAACTTTCCCATCTTCTTTTTCTCCTGAAACATTTTGAAAACAAAGCACCCAAGCACCTCAGGTTACCCTGAGAGCATCTCAACCCTGGGGGCCTCAGCTCATCTTCCCTCACATAGGGTGAAACACAGGTGTTGCGTTGGCGCATTTCACTTCGGCTTATGTCCCCTTCACAGTTCCTTATTAGTAGGGCATGGATTAACCTCACACCTTTTAAAATTTCCTTGCCCACATGAAGTTTGCAACCTTCTGGCTTCAGCCTCTGCATCCCTCTAAAGTCAGGGTTTCTTTCTGGCTTCCTCCTGCATTTTTGCATCTGGGATTTGGACTGGAATGCCTTTTCTTCCCCTCCCCCAGTTGCTTTATCCCCCACTGTTCCTCTGAACAATGCCCTCGCAGTATGAACTAATTTTCTTTGAACTG
>JBCJKH010078916.1:0-33352 GCA_039877255.1 Loriculus beryllinus
CCGATCTATGGATACAATTTTTCTTACAGAAAATATTTTTATGTATTTTGCAGCAAATATTTTGAAGAAAACAATGTCCCTAATATTGAAGAGATTAAAACATTAGAAATGATTCTCCATTTACATTAAATTTGAAGAATTTCTTTGTACTTTTTACCCTCACAGTCTCTACTCATATACCTGAAATCCATACTCACTCTTGATTAAATATTTGCTCTACTGATAGCTCTTTGATGTCACAATCCAAACCACAGAATTGCTAATACATGTTTAGGACACGGTATTTTTAGGACAACATGAGTGTGAATTTAAAAGCAGCCAAAAGCTGCAGAAGAGCTTCAACTCTAATGAGGCATTATTTATAAGGAGAGGTAATTTCTTCTACCAGACTCACTGAATATATTCATAGAAAGCAAATGAACCTTCAGTTGCACAAGCATTTCCTCAGATTCTTCTCTGCCTTAAAGCTTTTCTTCCCAACTATGTTTATTAAATATTTTACTTTTCTCTATAATCTTTACTCTCCTCTTTAATAATATCATGGCTACATCAATACCACTGATTCTAGCTAAGGTAATTGATATTGCTGCAGTAGAAATGCAGTACTTTGAAACTGATCCCAGATTTTTCAGATACTGCATGCATGTCGTTATTGTTTTGGTCTTTGGGGGTATTGCTCGTTGCTATAAATAAGGTATATGACAGTTTATAACTTAGTACTGGAGAAGAATTATCAACTGGAAAAGATATATTAGACTTCATTTTTCTTCCAGCAGTACTGGGGAAGGTGCTTAGAACATTAAGTGATGAAAACCATGTTTTTTTGAGAGTACACACTTCAGATTCCTTCAGCATCGTGTGGCTTACTATCTCCCACTTTGCTGGGGTATGCCACTTGGGAAAACTGCTACATACTGAAAAAGCAGCATTTATTTACCTGTCCCCCTAGGCGCCAGCAATTTCCATGGCAGCTCTGACAGCACAGCATCATACCTGCTGGGATGAGGTGGAATGTTGTCATACAGCTGAAAGAGAGTTGGCAACTAGTAACAGCTGGGTATACCAAATAAATATATTTTACAATTAAACTCAGAATACTTTGCCAACTGGTATGCTTTGCAAACAAACTTTAATTTGTGTTACTGTCTCAAAATTCTATGGGCCAGTTTTATCAGTTATTTGTCAGCTAGCACAGATTTGAATGATCATGCTAACAACTTGTCTCTTATTAAATTTGCTTTGTTTTAAGAAGAGAGATAACTGCCAGCTGCAACATTTGGTTCTCACCTTTTGAATAAACCATGAGCTGTGCTTTAATCAAGGCTTTCGATCTGCGCCATTATAAAGCAAGGGCAACTGTAATTTTTTTCATTTCCCAGTTCAGTTTCTGAATCTGGTCTTCAGCAAAGTAACAACACATGCATTGAAAGATTCAGATTAAACTAATTTCTTACTTTTATAGTTTGAGGTTAGAAAATTATTCATTTTTCTAGGACTAGAACTGTAAATTGTAACAGCCTGGCTGAATTCAGCAGATCTATGAGAGCTGATATTAATAGCGCATCCATGACATCATGTGTAATCTACCAGGATTTAACCACTCTACGGAGGAGTATGGAGAAAGTAGACTGAAATGAAAAGAAAAAGAAACAAATGTTCAATGATTAGGTCTTCTCACCAAAATTGAGATCAAATTTTGAGTAAACAAACAAGGTTTCTGTTCATCCTGAAAGCAAGTAAACAGAGGGCGAAACCCACAAAAGACATTGGAGATGAAGCAGGTGGCCATCTTCCTTCCCCTTAGCACAGGAGCCCTGCAGGTGGGAGAAGGCGCTTCCACTCCTCTGCCTCCTTCTCCTGCCACAAAACCCAATATGGGTATAACTACGCCAAAGCCAAAGGAAATTTAAGCTTCATCCTACCTTCCAGAAGCTTCTCAGTCATCCCCTTGGCTCTAGCTCCACTTGAAGTAGGTCCCCCAGAGGAGCAGGGGCTACTGCAGCATCAGGCAGTGCTGCAAGGAGCAATGGAGGACAGCACCTGGGCCTGCTTTGCATCTGCGCAGTTTAAAAGGCCAAGTGTTGGTGTTGATATATTGATGTGGCAATAGATTAGAGCTTGAAATCCTTCTGGTCAGCAGCTAAGGAGCTCTCAGCTCCCAGAAGGCTGAGGCAGCTCCTCTGCCAAACTGTTGTCCTGCCACAAAGGGGTTCCACCAGTCTGCCCTCATTTACCGGCTGGACACAAGGTGGGAAAAAGGTGTTGAAGCTGTGAGCCTGGTAGCATTTTGTGTTCAGAACACATTAGTATGAAAGTCTTGAGAGTAACTTGCACTGTGGTTTGGGACTGATCTGCATGAGTTCAGAAGAATAAAGGTAGTGGACCCAGGTGCCCCCACACTGAAGGTTGGTGCCTGTACCACCCCAGCTGTGGACAGAGTGATGAACTCTGCTACCTTCCTGCTGAATGTGTCCCAGGACACGGTTATCATGTCCAAACCCCCTCTGTGCACGCAGACTAAATGTCCTGTGAAACTATGTTTCTTAGCGAGTATATCATCAGTTAAACAGCTTTCAACTTTGCCTGGGAATAGGGTAGCCATTTTAAAATCAAGGCTCGGCAGATACGAGGGGTGCCATTACTATTACGAAAATACTGTTTCCTTATTCTTGTCCTCCAGGATTAACTACCCATTGCCACAAATTACTGTTTCTTGCAGCAGAAGAGACATTCCAACTGATCAGTAGCATAAAAGATAAAATGAAGGAAAGGGCATATTTATACATCAGCTTGATGGCCTCTTTGTTAATCAGCCCTTGTGAAGTCTTTCAGGGTCAGACTGCTCTAGGCTAGATGCATTGCCTTTTTCCCTCTTTGACACCGTTTACATACTTTGTCCTTAATTACCTGAGTTATGCATGTGTATTTTCCCCATGGGGCAGGTGCACTGGCTAGATGCCATTCATCTGAAAGAGCGTTCGAAATGCTTGTGTATAAACTAACATCTGGGCATGTTTTCACTGACCACATACCTGAGGAGGTGTTTTTTAAACAAGGACTGATATAGTTTACCTTTTCATTTTTCTCTACCATGTAATGGAATAGCATGCCTTAAATAACTGAGTACATTTAATTACATTTAGTAAGGAGCAGTTGGCATCACTTTACAGGAAATGGAGAAAGTGGCTAGTCTTGGCGAGTTACCTCAGCATCATTTCAGCTATAGCTTTGCTATAAAAATTGATGCATTAAACTGTCTGCTAAAGATGCTGTAGTTCAAAAGGACCATTCCTGCACAAGAATCTAACACAAAATTATTGTTGCACAGTCTTATGGGAGAGAATGTGAATTAAAAAATAGTTATCATTGCCAGTCTTAACTGCAATGTGTGGAGATTCACAAGATAAGATTGAAATGTATAATTTCAGGTTTATGTTTATCATACTTTTCGTAATACACAAACAGTACAATTGCACACTTAAACATAGACATTCAAATTTGTGTTCTTAAAAGCACTTGCACAAAACCTGTAAAATTATAGTGTATATTGACATAAATGAAGTCCTCAGCTCTGTCAGATACATACTCATGTTTTTACCTAAGGGTTCAAGGGAGTAGTTCTTCCATTAACTCCATGGCATTTAAAACAGTCTCTTCTTCTTTTTAGCACTATATTATAGCAAAATTAAGCCCTGAAGATTTGACCCTATCCTCAGTCCACATTCTTGATCCATTCTGTTCCATTTTTGCTCACTCTGTTTCCTCTTCAGCTTTCCTCCTACTGCACTAGGCTTGGAGCCATTTCATGACTATGAGCAAGGAGTTTTAAAACAAGTGAACCTTGTGACAATCCTCATTTGTCTGATTAAAGGTCAGATGAGTCTCTTGATTAATTAAAATTAACTCTTTCTCAGAGGAGATATTGCTACTTATCATAGTCATTCTTCTTGTTGACAGAGGAAGGACAGTTCAGTAATGCTATGATTGATATTAAGACATTTGAATGAGTAAAGAAGCTTCAACAGCTGACTGTGAGTTAAAACAAACAACTTATTTGTCTCATATATACTGGAAACTGTATAAAGCAAAACTCACCAAAATGTTTTGAAGGATACCCTACTGACTTTGAAGGGCATTACATTAGTCCCCAATATAAACCGTAAATTAATGGTCTGGTGAAAGGAAGACATCACAAAAGAAAGATTTCACTATTCTGTAACTGTGACCAGTTAAAAATCTACATCTTGTAAAGCAGTTTAATGGACTGAAATTATGACATGATTTCTAGTCTATAGAATAGAATAAAATAAAATTAATGTACAAAACATTTTTGTGTATATTTACCAAATTAAGATTGTTCTTTTAAACTTGGAAGAATTAATTATTTTTCAGTTTCTACCCCCTTCCCCAAAAAAAGTCATGGGAGTTAGATAATCACAGAGATTTATTTTTGGCAATACAATCCAGAATGTGATATCTTATCCCAACAAAGTATTTCTCCTGTATCCTCTCTTCAGTGACGAGATGATTGTCAACTAAGAAACTTACCTGGCCTTACACAGACACAGTGGTAACTGAAACAATTCCTTCACCTAACTAGAGTTATTTCTGACTCACTTCTTTCTCTAAAAGCTTTATTTTTCTCACCTGGTTTGCAGCCAATCACCTTGATCACAACTGATATTAGTCAATCCCAGGTCACAACAGTGTGCTGTTGCTTGCAATGTAGAAAGCAAAAGTGAGTGAAGTTCTATTTCTTTTTTCTAATCTTCATCAGGAGATGAAATCATGTTCCTGATAACTGCCACATTGTGAGGAAAGAACATATATTAAGCAGGCAGTACTTGGAAGACTATTTATCTGATGACTCTAAGGCAATGAGGACAAACAGTTGCATATAAAAACCACCAGTAAGCTTCTGACTTAGCAGTATTTTTCATTAAGTGGTACTGAATTCTCTGTATGATATTGTTTCTTTTTTTTTTTTTTTTAGTTGTTCTTTTATTCCTGCCAACAGCAATGTTGTGTGGTTTAGATCTGAATGTGGATAATAATTAGAAACTTGAGTAAGTTTCCATGTGGGAAGAGGTGCAGCACCAAGCCTATGCCCTAGGGAAACAGGATTGAAGCTGTGGTGAAATGTTTCTGTGTTCTCAGGGTTTTTTCTGTCGGCTTTAGAGGCTGAATGGTTTAGCTATGAGAGCTTGTCACCAGCTGCCTGGGGAAGTAACACTGGACAGAATCATCTAGTAGAGACTCACACCTTCAAAACTAGTTTCCTGGGCTTTGACTGTGGCACACCCCACTCCAGGATCTCCCAAGAGGATAGTCTGTAGGTATTTCCTTTAACACTTTCCGCAAAAATAAGAGTAAGAGGAGTTTATGCCTTTTTCCCCTCTGCATGTAGTTGGTCCTATCTGTTCTATGTGAAAAGATTTTATAAGAGATGATGTTTAATATTTAGTAATCTACTGAGAGGAAGCTCCAATATTATCGCTTAAAATCCAACCAATGTTAAAACTGTTTAGCAAAAAAGGACAATAAAAATCCATAAAATCAAAGATGCATCTGATTCACTGACTCACTGACATTTGAGGGGGAAAAAAAAGCTACAAAATGTGATTTCACAAATCTTTTACAGTCTTTATAAGGCATTTCTTTTAATTCCATGATCAGTTTGGTAAATCTCAGATTCTACTTCAGTTTGATTGCAGCAACAGACAAATACTTCAGTGAAGTTGCAAGAAGATAGCTATTTGTATTGTCTATAATTTCTTAAGCTGCCATACTTTTGGCATGCCAATCAATAGGACATGATGTCTGGTTATTTGAAGTTCATCATATATCATTTAGTGGTGACTGTCACACCATATCCTCAACAGGACAATCTATTATAGGTGAATTCAGTCATACGGTTAAGAAAATGGATAGAGCCCTGTTCATTCACAGTGCTGTATGCAGATAATTAATAGCATAATGAATAATTACAATTAAAATGTATTGTATCCCATACATTTTCCTGTAACTATATAATTTTCTTCACTCATTTAGAAAACAGGTAATTTTTTTCAATTGTCACAAGTGAGTTACTGCCAATAAACAAAGATAAAATGTGGATCTTTCTAGTATTAGCAGGTGCATCTTTGTTCTCTCTTCTAATTTTTCAAAAACTTTCAGCAAAATGCTACTGAGACAATGTCATGGATCCTTTACAAGCCAATACAGAAGGAACAGTAGGTAGACATCCAAGTAGGGATATGGTTCTACCATTCTTTTAAACTCAGTTTCTGGCACATCTTGATAGTTTATGCTATATTAGGCTGGAAGTTAGGAGTGTGCTTTGCAGAAATGCCACAATATGCTTACATTTGCCTTGTACTTTCCTAAATTGACAAATGTTGTAAGGTGACCTGTTGTTTCCAGTGATCAAAGCTGGTAGCTCAAGAACCAAACAGGATACTGCATTAGTCTATATTAGCAGGTTGCACTGTAGGGGAATATGGAGTGCAGGTTGTTCCCAGCTCCCCCGGCTCACTTACGAGTTCGCATTGTACCTACATTGTATAACATGAGAACTGCAAATGCAAGGGTTCTCAAAGTGGGAACATACCGCCCGTGAAATGTATCTCTAAGGGCACCTGAAAATAATGCATACAGTCAGATGGAGGTAACTTGGTAAAAAATACAGTTGAGGAGAGCAACATCTCTAAGAAGTTTCCATCTTATTAGAAGGGAAAACAGTATAAAAAAGTGCCCTTGCTAACTGGTAGACATAGTGTCTTCCTCTTGGGTAGGCACCAGGGTTGAAGACAGTTACAATGGTGAGAGACTTTTTATGATCTTTTCTGACTCACTCAAGTCCTGCTACCAGCCCAACATGCTGACACCATTTTATTGGTACTCCATCCTCCCTGCCACCTCTTACATTGAATCATTCTGTTGTGTTGAATCATTCTATGCAGCTTTTGCACTTAGCTGTTTCTTTTTTCCCCCATGCATTTTTCCTCATGATTCCATCTTCATCATCAGGGAAGGTATGCCCTCTCAGTTTTTGCTAATCCAATTTGCCTGAAGGGTGGCAAATCAAGAAGGAAAAAAAAAAAAACCAAACCCAAAACCTAGCTGAAAGCAAGGATGTACAATTTTGCAATATAAATAGAAAAGTTTTATGCCTTGTTCACATGAAGTCATCAGATCATGTGGGGTTCTTGCCCTGTGAAGACCATTCTGAGAATCTCTGTCTTGCTTAATATAAAGTCAGTAACTCAGAACATACTCACACCTGGAGTAATATCCCAGGGATGCTAAATATTGAATTCCTATGTGAAATGGAATTCCTTTTTACAGTGAAGCTGCAGTTTCCAGATCCATTTTACTATCCTTATATGAAGGCAGATATTCTCATGGACTGTCTCATTCAGCAGCCCTAGTTTGCTGCTCACGTGGGATAGAGTAAGCATTTGAGAGGCTACAGTGTGAAAGCATACCACTTCAGAGGTTAGACAAGGCAGAGCCCCAAGTTCCCTGAACTGATATTGAGGCAAAAGAACCAGGACAGTCTGAAATCAAGAAAAAACCACTATAAAGTCTCTGGCTTATTATCTGTAAGTTTCTGGTTTGCTGACAAGTGGTGAGTAACAATGAAGTGACTGGGTCAGAAAGATTAGCTTGCTGTGCTGATTTGAAAGCATAAGTGTCTCTAAAGTCTCCAGCCTAGTGGCTCTAAAAGTGGTAGACTTTGTCATGTGTCCTTGAAGCCACCATCTCATCAGTATATTGAATAGCGCTGTGATGTCAAAGCACAGGCCTCTCTGGAGAACTGACTCAGGCCTTCTGTCTTGCTGGACTGGTGTCAAAACTTATGTAGGATCAAGCTGGATGAAAGCCAAAGAATACGCTCTTGTAGAATTACTGGCACATCCTCTCGAATTTTCTGGGTTTATGTCAAGATACTGACAAGGCCATTCTGTTTTCCCTTAGCTTCTCTGGAGGAGAGTGTGTAGTAGGGTATCCATTTTATTATGCAGAAATTGAAACACTGCAGGCAAAAGATTCTTTCTCTTTTTCTGCTCTGCAGAGGATCTCACACAGGACAGAAATGAAAGAGACACTTGATTTTTAGTGTTGACCTGGATACTTGTATCCAGGACTGATCTGTTACTTCTGTTAGCATGGAAGGGGAGGAAGATCAGGATCCTTATATATCTCATATTTGAGACCTTCTCTAATTGCTTCTGCTTGAAATGAAATGGTTTGAAATAACCACAGTTACACTCACAAATAAGGAAACAATGCCCCACCCAAAGTACTAAAATAAGATGGAGATAATTATTCTTCTGAGAGTTATAAAGAGAAATCTATCCTAACATGTCCTATACCTGTTTAATATAAATTCCTCTCCATGTCCTGTGAATCTGTAGGTTGTAATTAAGAAAAAGCAATGTTCTTAATGTATCAGATTGTCATTACATGGAAAGAGTCTTTTATGTAACAGAAGAATATTTCTGAGTTCTGAGCTTTCAAGAGGAATATTATTTCAGGCTATGAAAGACTCAGAATATAGAGAATGGCAAATATCTGTACTACAATAAAATCATTTGAAGTGATGCAACAGTGCTAATTTCCTGACAGCAATGAGTCCAACATTACATGGTATTGAGGAATAAAAGAATCATAGTTCCTTTGATAAGAGTACTTAAAGCTGATAGCAACGCAAAGTGGTGTTTGAGTCAAGTGACTGGCTGCTATTGGAACTAGGGCTAATATTTCAGGAGTTCCAAAAAGTGACCTGAGACTCCGTGTGCCATTGTCTGAAGCAGCAACAGTGAGTGACAGAAACCTCACTGAAAGCTAGTAAATTTATGCACTTATCTGTATTACAGAGGTTTAAAAGCATTTCATCACCTGTGATGAAAGACTATACTTTTAAAGATCCAGTCCTAAGTCACTTACTTCTGAAATCAGAAGTCGGGTTCCTAAGTGATCTGGATGGTTTTGAAATTTTTTCCCATTATATTCCCTGTAGGTTATGCATATTATTGGCATAGTGCGATATATTTTTAAATAGTCTTTGTATCTTTGCCCCATTTCAGTTGAAAGGAATTAAAAATTGTAATGCAGATGAATTTAGTGTGGTTTAGTTTTTAACTAAGTAGGATGTTTGATTTATATTGTTTGAAATCAAATTTAAAAGGATAACAGTTTAGCTGTATTTAGAAAAATATAGTGCAGTGTTAACAAAGCTAGCCTCTAAAGCTGGTACTTCATCAGCCTGACATATCACTATTAATTTGAATGTGAAAATGTGAAACTTCCAAGAAATAAATAAACTTTTTTATTTATTTATTTATGTGTTCATGTTTTATCCAACAATTGTTTTAAATACTCATTGCTGAGTAGGTCATTAAATAGCTCTTCCTGTGTTTACTGGAGCCATCTATATGAAGTTTAGCTTGTTTGAGCATAAAATAGGGAAGAATCAGGCTCATTTTTTGATTCTGTACTTCTGTACACAACCTTATTATGTTTAAAATGCTACTTTTATGAGTTGTAAACCATATTTTCTAATAATTACTATAGATAGAAACATAATTTAGTGTATTTTTACAGGCTTAATACATTTTGTTCTATTGTAAACCATATTTCCTGATAATTACTATAGATAGACAAATAATTTAGTATATTTTTATAGGGTTAGTACATTTTTATAGTATGGTAAACCGTATTTCCTTATAATTACCAGAGAGAGAAAAATAATTTATATTTTTATAGGTTAGTCCATTTTTATTACTGTACAATTTCTGCAGATTAAGTACTTTGTACTTTTTCTTTTTAAGCAGTCACATTTCCTTAGTAACCACTTTTTTATTATTTATATAATTTACGGATGATGGCTTCTTAAACTTGTTTTCCCTATTTTGCATTTTGAAGTTTCTATATAAATGTATGTGCTGCTAATTTCGAAGGAAGAACAAAGCATCTGTGAGACACTGTAGATGTTAATGACATTGTTAAAATGATGACAGGTTGCTTTAATGGTAGATATGCGTTTAATTGGGGGAAGTATAACAAAATGTGCTATTTCATACTACTAAAAAGAGTCAGTCAGGAGCCATCACCCATTTACAGTCTTGCCTTCAACCAAATCACAATGCATGTACAATATGATAATTGATAGACATTGCTAGGCATGTATTCATGTACTGTACATTCATTCCGACAACCCATTAAATAGTGTTTGTTAACCTTTAATTCAGATGTCTGCAATAAGATAATACCATGTAAAACACAAGTCAATGGAGGCTCGTAAAGCTGTTTCTACTACAGTTTTTATTAGCCTGTTATTCAGTGCTGAATGCAGCTACACCCTGAAGCAAGTCTTGTATAAAAGTACAATGTCAATATATTATGATACAAACTCAACCTATAAAATCAATGACAAGTATTATGTCTGTTGCTATCACCTACTAAAATATAGATACTGTTTTTAATGGATGCAATGGTGCTAGACAACATCATTGTGCTATTAAGTTTAATCCCTTAGGCATGAAGCAGACTAACAGGGCTTCTGGACAAGGACTACTCATTGTAGGGTGCTGTGACAATCAAGACAGTATAACTGACCACGGATTATGTACTAAATTTCCTTTAATAGGATGTTAAAGCAAAACAGAATTCTGATCTACACCATGGTGTGATTCTCTATTGCGTTCCACTTAATAAGGTTAATCTGTAGAAAAAAGGGACCATCTATCCCACTCTCCAGGTGTTTGTGTTTTGATTAACAACTTGGGTGACTGAATAGAAAGTTTGCTTATAAAATTTGAGAATGGCACTGAGCCAAGGAGGATGTTGAGTTTGATAGAGTATATGGTTAGAATTCAAAGAGACCTTGATAAATTACAAGAAGGATCTGAAATCAATAGGATCTAATTCAGAACGAGTAAATGCAAAGTACAAAAGGGAAATCTTCTCCCTACCCCCACCTGGCTGCATAAATAAAACTAGGAGAAAACTAGAAGCAATAATGAAACTGAAGTTGAAAAAACAAACACTGGGGGGGGAGGGGGGGTAGAGAAATGTCATCTGTGATGTACTAGTCAGATTGTTGCAGGTAAGACCAGAAGTAATTTTTACCCCCTGCTAAACCACAGAATTTGCAACTGGAATTCCGTGTTCATTTTTGAGTAGCACAGGGAATAAAGTTAAAGTGGGGTAGAAACTCAAGAAAATACCAAGAATAATCAGGGGGCACCTGGTGGAATATACGAACTGTAAAGACAGGCTACGTGAAGGAAAAACCAGCTAATCTTTTGGAAAACAACATAGGCATTTGTGTAGAAATACTTGCTCACAGTAGAGGAAAGGCTTAGATACTGCTAATGGTCTATGTCAGCCCAGCATCTCCATGATTCTGTGGAAATATCCTTAAATTGCTTTTAATGCAAAACTGTTAAACCAGAACACTTGTAGCGCCAAAGGAATCAGACCTCTGTAAAAGTGATTTTGCCAATTTATCTTCTATTAAATGAATATTTACTGTATCTAAAGCAACGAAATAACTACTAGCAGTACAAGATTTAGAAGGATTTTATTTAGAAGAGGCAAATACCTGTAGAATCTGGTCCTGTTGTATGCTGTACTTTTTTATAAATTATGATCCTGTGTAATATGCTACACAGTATTTGTGCTTGTGGAAGAAAGTGTGTCATTTCTCACAATGATGTAACTATTGGCAGTGAATTCACAGATGTCACAGCTTCTGACTCCTCTGCTGTTTCAATTTCATTTTCATATTTAGTGGATGGCAGGGTTGTTTGCTACACACTGTTTTGAATGGTGTGGAAAGTCCATATCATTATCACACTATATGAGAATAGTTCTGCAATAATTGATGGATGAAGTAATTCATTATGAATATGATGTAATGGAGTAAGCACCATGATTTAATCATCAGAAGAGGCAGTCTATGGAGCCCACACAAAGGTATCAAAGGCATTCTAATGCTAAATACCATGTGATAAGCTGTTTAGAAAACAACAATGCTAACCACAGAAAAATGTATGGAAGGGAGGCATAGGAATTTGTTGGATGGAAAGCAATCAACAAGCCAAATAAAAGTTAGTCTGATAAGAAGGAAGGAAAACAGCAATGTCTGTGGATCCATCACTCATTTAAAAATTGTCTTTCTTGATAGGCATATTAGTTAGACTTAAAACTTATTTACTTGACCAACATTCACAAAGCATTTCACATGCTATTTACTGTGGGCTGGTGTCTAAGAAAATGCTTTTAGGGTAATTTAGACTTCAGTATGACCTCTTTTGTTTCTTTTGGTATTTCCTTGCATAGAGAACTTTTCTCAGGGTATTCTTTTTAAAATGAGGTGGTAAACCAATTTTAGTTTAGTCAAGGTAGATATTGCATCTTAATTCCAACTGCAGTGTCTGCTAGCAGAGATATTATGATCACAGATAGTCTATTTTTGTTATAGAAGATACCCTTAGTGCAAACCAAAATTCTGTATATGCAATGTATAACATGAAAGATAATTGAAAAATTAGTACAGAGAAGGGAATATTACTTCTTACTTTGTAATAGACTTGCCACAGTTCATTGCTACTGCATCACTATTTATCAAATAACATCACTGCTACTATTACTCCTCCAGGTCTTTGCATGCCGTCAAGCAGGAGGTGAATAAGTGGGGCTGGATGAAGGAAAAGTGACTGGGTTTAAAAAAACCCAGTCTGGGTTAGAAAAACCCTTTTTTTGATAAAAGAGGTTTCAATGAGAAAATCACCATAGAGTTCCAGAAACAACTTAAATTACCAAACTCATCATTGAGATTAGAGAAAAGTGTTTGCTCTTGATCTGCTTCCATGTTTTATTGAGGAGAATACAGTCATCCACATGAGAAGAGTCATATCCTTTCTAAGCAAAAAAATATTTCCAGTGTTCTTTTCAGATTTCATTTACAGTACCTGCTGATCAATGTAAATCCTACTCTCAGAGAAACAGTGTGAAGAGCATAGTATCCACTCCAAAATAGGAAAATTTGAACTGCTTTATTTACTTTTCCTGCCATACCCTGAGGTGGTCCATAAACAGCAATTGTTGAAGTTACTAGTTCTACAGTACTTTTTATCCTGTTGCCGCAAAACCTGCCACAAAACAAAGCCTTCCTATCTGTGTCAGAGTGTTGCAGGATATCATGTCAATTCAAATATCTTAATTACACCAAAATACTCAGCAATAAGAACATCCACAGGATCAAACCCTTTGTTGGGAAAGAAAGAAATGTAATATAGACTGAGATACATGCTATTCATTGGGCATTGTCTCAGCCAGTGCCTACGTGTGAGTACTGTTTGCTTTAAAATGTGTCTCGTCAGGACCTTGTTAAACACATAGCATAAAGTTGTATTCATGTGAGAAAAAATAGACGCATAAGATTCTTTTCCCCTGAATCTTATAGTATAAATAAAATAGCTCATTTTGAAAATGCTGACCAAATGGCATAATCTCATGTACCTCTGCTCAGGTTTGGAGTTGCAATAGAGGGAGTGACTGGATGCCAGGAACTATGAGACACTATTCTTGATGTACTAGGCTTGTCAGCCAGGTCTGTGAGAGGGAGAGAGATATCAGTACTCCAGAGGACACATGGAGCTCCACCTGGCAAGGTGCAGACATATGGTGTCAGAGAATATGGATGCTCAGTGTTCTCCTATAAAGCAGCTAGGCATCATTTGCTCCAGATAATCAAATGCATTCTTCACTGGGAGACTGCAAGGCTAGAGCTTACAACTCCAAACGATGAAAAGGAAAAGAAAAATTCTTTGTGTGGCAAATATCAAAGATTTTTTTGTGTCGCTGTAGCATTCAGGTCCAGGAGGCAACTCAGCTGCCTCCTGTAAGAAAATTGCTACATTTACAATTCAGATAGACATGTAAACTCTGAATAAACACATATATTTGTGAAACTCAGCTAAAGCAGACAAGAACCACAACATCTTTTGAAGTAGACCCATCACTGATAATTACGAATGTGAGATTAGGTACCGTCATTTATTCTTGTAAATAGTGTCATCTCTTCCAATTAAGATCAACTACTTATATCTCCTCAATTGCCTTATTAGTATTGTTGTCAGGTTCTGCAGAAACCTTAATTAAATAGTCATAATAATTATGGCTAGTTTCCCAAATGATTGAAGTAAATAATTTATATATGGGTTATAAGGAAAGTTTTTAGTTACTGAAATACTGTATTTCAAAAACTTTTCAAGTGCCTAATTGCAGAATATTTAAAATGCATCCTTTAGACAAGATATGCATTACAAAATAAATGCTAAAACTGAGCTAACTGAAATTTTGTTGCTTCAAGCATTTATATTTTTCCAAGTGACATGTAAAGTAAAATTAAAAACTGAATGCAAAAAATTTCATAACTGAGGCATTAGCAAGCAGTTAAACATTTAATAGAAGCTGAATTATTAAAAATATTTTTATTATATGAATCTTACTAATTAAGTATATTAATGAATACTGGATCATGCAAAGATGAAGAAATAATCAATTGTGAAATACAAGATACTGGGACTAAATAGGCTGTAACAATAATTCTATATTGATGAGCAGCATACTGAGATATCTTTTACTTTATAAAAACAGTTTTTCTAAGGGGAAATAGCTGTAAAGTTCTTAAATAACATTAATCTATGGGGTAAATATAACTTTTCCCATTCTACTTTCTCACTACTATTAAAATGGTTTTCAAATTTATGTTTATTTAAAATGTAGTATTACAAAATGTTGCCCAAATGATCAAATTCTTTTAAATTGAGGCTATAATCCTTAATAATTGGCATTATTACTAACAAATATTTTTGCAAAATTTTATATTTTCCTCTTAATAGAGAAATGTCATTCCCATTACTCATTCCGACTTAATTAGTGTTATATGTGCTCTTTGAGAGAAGAATAGGCCCTTTAGCTATAAGTTCTGACTTTTGAAACAAAAGGGTCATAACCTTTTATTTTTCTGGTTGAAGTAACTGCAACCTAATTTCCTTTAACAGTTGTGGCAGATGAGAATCAAAACATGGAATGAAAAACATTGAAATTATGAATGTGGTGTTGATTGATTTTTTAACATTTTAGCTCAAGATTGGACTAAAATAAACATTACTAATATTATGCTGCAATGGGCTGTCTTCTGTCTCTATGTCTCCTGTATTAAGCACGTAACTTTTTTGGAACATACTAGTGTGTCCTGCCAAAAGACACTTGCTGTGCTGGTGTACATACATTTGTACGTGTGTGTTTCTTAAGTTATCATTGATCTATGTTGAATGTAAATGAAGGCCAAAAGTATGCACTTATTTACAATTTGTGTTCACTTATTTACATTTAATGAAACTATTTATATAGCACAATAATTTCAATGTTACGTGAGCATTCCATTTCATATCTTCAAATTCTCATTAGAGGCTTGACCTATGAAATTTTAAAAGACCTCCAAGATATTTCTTCTTGTACATTTTTTAATTTAGATACTTTTTCTTTTCTTTTACAGAATTAATTTCCTTTGAAGAGCAGAGACTTGTGTGTATGTGTGCACATGGACTTAAAGTTTGTTTCATAGAAATTTCTGGTGGTATTGCAGAATAAAAGTAGTGAAAGAGATATTCTGAAATTAAAAATCTAAAGGTTTTATTTTCTGTATCAAATGCCCAGTCAGTGTTATCAATACAAAAGCAGGGCTGGAAATTGTTTATAATGAGAAGTTTCTAACTGAATAAAGTCTTTATTTCCAACTGATCCAAGACTATAATTTTGGCAAATTCTGTATACAATTTTCTGGTTTTCTGACCCTTGCCCAGTTGGTATCCTTGCATCCTTTTCTGTCATGTGGCTATATAACAGGGTACAGACATCAAACAGTATTCTAAAACACATAATGCCTAGTGCATGAGTACACAGAAGCTGACCTTGTTTTGTTAAAATTATTTTCTGTCAAATTTTACAACCTGGCATGGTAAAATAGGGTTTTGGAGGTTATAGGGAAGGGACTGTGGAGGAAACTGCATTCTTGTCATGAAAGACAGGGAAATATATGTTCAAAAAGAACTCCTGGTATAGGACAGGGAAGCTAAAATCATAATCTGGGGGAAATTATTATGCTAGTTTGGAAACAATAAAGTGACATGTGCATGCCATATTAGATATTACAAGAATCTTTTTGGTGAAAAGTTAATCAACAAGGCAGCTCACAGTAAAACAAGCAGCATAAATCAGTGTATTCAGCAGGATGGATTTCTCATTTTCACTCTACCAAGCATACAGAGAAAGTTTTCAGAGCAACGGTACAAACAAATGTTGGGACTCTTTTTTTTTTTTTGTATTTCTTTCATTAAAATCACACCACCTTAATTATACTTGTATGTTTTAAAGAACTCTGTATACATATATAAAGCAGTGTATGTGGAGCCAATCTGATCACTTTTGATCTCAGAATCCACTGAAAAAAAATAATCCTGAAATTAAATGTATTAAAATAAGTATTGAAATAAGTTTAGTCAAGCCAGTAACAGAAAGCATTAATTTGGGAGTAAAGGAATGGTTAGTGTCAAAGAAAAAAAATCATCGCAGCTAGAAAATCAGAAAAACATCTGTACTATTTCCCCCCACACCTAACTCCCTACTAAAAAGTCTAAAATATGCAAGCACATTAAACATTGTCTAATGCAACTGATCATATTTCTGAGAAGTGTTTATATGGGATTACAAAAAACTAAAATTCAGTTTTGCCCTACTGCTCTTTGTGCCAGATATAGCTGGCCAAAAGGGTCATAGTGTAGGTATAATGTCTTCCATGTGTCTCAACGATTGCTCACTGTTGCATGCCTTCTGCAACTGTGGAAGGGAATAGAAAGTAGATATTATGGCAGTTCCCACAGCTGCCCTAATGTGTCCCAGGGAGCTGACTCTCCAAAGGAGTCTAAAAATAAGAGAGGCACAAACATTCCTGTATGATTCCAACTTAATTTTCTGAAAGCCATTTCAAGTAGATCTATGTAAGCATTTCTGATTATGTATTGTATTCAATAAAATAAATTAAAAAAAAAAGATTTCTTTTAATAGAAGTTCTTGTAAAAATGATGGCAAACTTGGTGAACAGTTTCAGCCAGCAACAAAATATTTCATATTTTTATTTAAATTAATATTCATAAGTTTAAGATAAATTATGCAACCTGAAAATGAAATAATAATTTTGTGTTACCAGAGGCAGGTTTTTTTCCTTGATTGTTCTGTGGTTAAGAAGAACAAAAACCAAACAAACAATCCTTCCTAGTCAGTCTAAATGGACCATTCCCTCCCCCCACTTCCAGTTTGTCAGTAGTGTCAGTGAACCAAAGCATCCAATTATTTGTTCAACTTTGATTTCAAGTATCTACCAGCTGGTACCAGTGATAATAATAGGAGAATGAAGAAATAATAGATCAGGATCAACGCTAAAAAAAAAAAATAATAAATTATCTATTTATATAACACGCCTAGCTGAATACCATCTAAAACATGTTGAACAGATACGGGTTTTTCACATAGACCTGGTTGAAACAAATCATGCTGGGATGTGTTCAGCTTGGTTTTAGGCAATTCTGAGAAGTTGTAGCAGTATTTCTTTAGTTGTGAGACTCTTTCTATGCCTGGGTTTAGTCTGTGAATTTCAAATCTGTTTTATTTAGTCTCTTTCAGAAAATGAGTAAGATCAGTGAACATATGCTTAAACAAAAATGTCAGACACCCTCTTTGGGGCTTCTGATTTCCTGCATAATGCTCTTTGCCAGTTTGATCTTCACTGATTTACTGTGATGTAGTAGATTGTGGCAGTACAATATAATCAGTGGACATTTGGTTTCTCACTGACATGCTGCTAAATTGCTACATCACGCCACTAAAATCCACAATCACAGTCTCATCACAACTGTAAATGTAGTATAGCAAAGCTTTTTTTTTTTCTTATCAGAAGCTGCAGTTTTAGACAGCAGTGCAATGTAATTCCACAATGCAATTGAAGATGCATACAGTTACCAGAAACATGAGCTCACTGAGCTTTGTACTATCCTACCTGTAGCACCAGGGATACCACCATAAGGCATGACAGAAAATATATTAATAAATCACCCTACATGCCATGTCTTCTGAATAAAAATGACTGTACGTAATAGCTTATCAGCCCTAATTAAAACTCATCAAAACCTATCTCTAAACAAATTCAATACACTGTTTCATGGATGCTATAGGAAAGTAGTCAGACTGGATTAGAATACCTAGCCCATCTATTCTAATAAATGACCAGAAGAATATAAACGAACAGTAAAAATATATGTATGAAGTTTATCTTCTAGGAACATCTACTCCAAGCATCTGGATGTTACTGGAGCAGGGGGCTCCCAATTCAAAGGTAGATATTTCACCTTTACCATTATATTCAGTAGCCACTGATTTACTTTTGATAAGCAGAACCTCTTTTCTCTTTTTCTATGACCTCTACATTATTCATTGGTTCAGTTCAATAGAGTCTCTTGGTTCATTAGATGCATATGCTTGTATCATTCTTCACTGGACCTCATCACACACATATGATGCTCTGAAGTTCAGGTTTTTCTATTGGTGGTTTTCTTGGTGGTTTTCTTTTTTACTTTTTGCGTTTTTTTGCAGAGTTCTCGCAAGTTGGGCTAACATTGTCAAGAGTCTTTAAAGCAGCAGCTGTTCGTCATCTGAGAAGATGAAAAATCAGTCTAACTGCTATACGTGTAGGGACAAGTTGAAAATTGTAATAAAGGAAGTAACGTTAAAGCAATCATTTCTCTCACTCTAAATAATAAAAGGAATAGAATGTCAAGGATACCTATGTTGAAGAAAAACATTGTGATTACCTTAATACTGCTGATATATAGTCAATAATAAAAAGCAAAAGGAAAAACTGAATTTTGACAATACTTGAAGCAGGATGGGTATCGTGGTCTCCTGTGATGCTTGTGAAATAGACAGATCGCTCTGTCAACCATCCTTTTGTGGAATTAGCAAGCTTGTTTCTAATGCATTTACTTCCCAATTTATGGAGAAAAGTAAAAATCTATGCTTTTTTAAATTTTCTATAAGTGTGAAGTGCTAACCCTACTGCTGTTTCAATCATAGTAAATATCTGAAATAAGGCAGGAGTGTGCTCGATGATTCCACTCTCCTGTGTATTAAAATAAATAACAGGATATTAAAAATAGCAAAACAATAATAATCTGTCCACTTCATGCTTCAGTCAGCCCTTTGTTATAGGTAGCAATAAGTGTCTAGTGTAGTTCTGAGGAATCTCTCTGTATGTGCTACACTCAGAATGCAGAACTTGTATGCAGAAAACCTGGCTCAGTTGCAGATCCCACACCTCATGGAAGTTTTTCAGGGGAAGGTTTGTGGGGTGAAGGAATAACGAGTGAAGGAATGAGAATTCAAACCACTTCCTTTGCCCCAAATGAATATGCTTTTTAGAAATTGAACACAAAAGGTGATTATTTGCAGCTGTTGTAAATGCAAGGAAAACTACTACACTAAAAGACCTAATATAATCCTTTTCAGAATCTTCAAACTCTGTTCTCTAGGAAAACACTTATTTCTGTAGCCAAAGTGTATTATGTTACATCAGTTTATCTATAATAAGTCTCCATTTCTTCTTCAACACGAGATATTCAAAATATGGTTTTATGCAAAAAGACAGAGTTTCACTATAGGAATGTTGTGCACAGCCTATAGAGTGGGTTGTATAACTGAGCAAAATGAGTTCCTATTTTTTGTATAGTATATCAAAGAAATTCATAAGCAAAAAGCATGTACATTATGATCGCGGATTACCTTGTATTAAAAGAACTGCAATCTACCAAGAATGGCTGCAGGTTATAGCCAAATTTAA
The DNA here is from genome assembly GCA_039877255.1 of Loriculus beryllinus. Classification (NCBI taxonomy): domain Eukaryota; kingdom Metazoa; phylum Chordata; class Aves; order Psittaciformes; family Psittacidae; genus Loriculus; species Loriculus beryllinus. The sequence goes on from JBCJKH010078916.1 coordinate 19,970, forward strand.
TCTTCTTAAAATATCATTATCAAGCAAATATGCTAAAATATAAAAACATCATTCATCTCTCTCTGTTGAAAAGATATGATTATCGAGTGGCCTGATGCTAAAAAAAACCCCTATAGCTGAATCTCAAGAACGCGCTGGAAAGAATAAGTTTCTGGCAGTAGTAGGTTTACTTTTACAACTGAAAAAAATATCACATGTATTAATGTCAACAACTGGAATTTTACCTCATTAGGCAATTTCTGATCTAAGGCTCTGATGATTATTCTAAGCAGAAAAAATATGCTAATTATCCACTCTGAATGTAGAAGGAAAAAAGGTGTAAAATCTTCCTTTAGCCGTGTGACCACGTACTAATTGCATGTCATGTGTCAAAATAATGCAACCCACTTTGCCTAAAGCAATTAGACATACAGAACTCTATTAATGAAGCACTGTCTGTCACTAAAAATGTTTTCAGAGCTATAGTTGAAGATTAAAATATTAACTTCTCAAATATTTATGATAGTTACTGACAGCATTTCAAAATGTTGCTTTTAAAGAAAGTATTTTATTCAGCTTCAGTTTTTAATTTAAATTTTATATTCAAAGACATTATTAACATATGGGAGTCGTGAAATTTCTGTGATCTCCACTGAGATTTCCTTACAGAAGGTACATGAGCTTCTTCAAGTTTATAGCATCTTTTTCTATCATAATACAAACTCTTCCAGAACAAAAAAAAAAAAAAAAAAAAGAAAAGAAAAGAAAAGAAAAAAAATCTTGTCTTTTCTTCAAAAGTCATAAGAAAAAAGAAAGAGAAGAAGGAAATTTTTATTGTGCTCTACCTATTTTCTCTGTGTGAAAGAAAATGTCCCTTCTTGTCCATATATCATTTGGTGCTCTCCTTCCTTTTAGGGTCATTGGTCATCTATGTTCATGAGCAAAGAGATTATCTTTTTGCATACTCTTATGCAGTAGGAAGTCAGGGTGCCAAGCTGTTTATTGAATCTATCATACATGCTGAGGAGGAGCAGACTATTACATTAAAAAAAGGTAATGCCTGCTCTGTATTGCCACTGCTCATCAAGCTGCTTGGGAAAGGGTTTTGCACTATTCCTTTGTGAGCAATACAAATTTACAGCTTTCTGAGTACAGGAGAGGACTGTAGAGCAGATAGATCTTTCTTCTTTTCCTTGTACTTTAAAGTGTATTGAATGTTGATTAAATTACTGTTGCATTATAATTTGTGGTATCATTTTTAAAGTTAACTAGGTTTTTGGCTTTTATTCTACATCACTAATTTACAAAGGAAAAAAAAAAAAAAACAAACCAAAACGAAACAAAAAACAAAGCCAAAACCAAACCCCCTTATTCATTCACTTGCCCCAGTAAACTGTACTGAAATATTTGTATGCATAGAAGTTGAACAAACAAGCCCCTAATTTATTTTCCATATGGAGACTGAGATGACTACTGTGATACTTGAGGATTTATAGCTTTACCAGGACTTTGCAGGAATGATACCACTGTAATATCACAGAATTATTGCCCTTCTATTGTGCCAAAAATCAGCAAAGAAAAAAGCCATGATGTTAGCACTGCATCATTTTCTAGTACCATGGTGGTAAAACCTGACTGCTATTATGTATTAGTCCTGCCACTGCTTTTATGTTTGGTAAGGGTATTGCCTTGGTTTTGGAACTATTACAGTCTATGGGAATCAATTATATGTACTTGAACTAAGAAGGATTTACTTGGTAACTGTAATGGCTCTGAAAGAGCCATTATGATCTGTCATGTCAAAAATACACATGTGCATACAGTAGATACAGAGCTGTGCAAAAAGTTTCATATATAAAGCAAGCCATTTTTGTTAGCTTCCCTGACAAAACAAAATGAGCCTTTCTGCTGAAGTACTTTCACAACTTTTCATAATAGATGAAAAGGAGCTCCTGCCATTCCTCTGTCTTGTGCTTTGCTGAAGAAAAGCTTGTGTGTTGCATGAGGGGGAATCTGGGGAGGCATTACTGAAGAGCAAAGCTCAATAAATCACAGTGTTTTGGGGATGCATGAAAGCAGTTTAAAGCAGGAAAAAAGTGAAATAAATGGAAGGGAAGACTTTCTCAAGGAAAGGGGAGCAAAGGATATGATAGCTCTTTGGTAAGAATAAGCGAATAGGTTTCAGACCAACAACTTTAGGCATGTTATAGATGCATGTACAGAAAATATTAGAACATCTTGGAGCCAAACTGAAGTATAAATTAGGGCAATGAGAATGAGGCTTCCTGCTTGTGCTGTAGGATATGTGCAGTCCATGGTTTCCTCATTATCCAGGTTGGTGAACCTTACTGTAGAGCATTGCAGCTCCATCTGTACTTGTCTATCTAGGTGCCCGTTGAAAGGAGACTGAAGCACACTGAGGGACTGCAGTCACATTTCTATTTCTGATCTGGACTCAAGGTACAGAGAGTGAACTAAAGCCACATGGCCCACCCCAAGCATGACTGCCCAGCAGGGCAGATTTGGCCAAAATGAGGTATGGGATGCAGTCATGCTGGAATGATGCCAGGACCATGTGGGGGAAACTATGCAGGCCAGCACGACCCAAGCCAGTGCTCAGCTTGTGCCAGAGACAGTCACAGCAGGGGATGAGATGCGACTGCAGGAATTACCTGTACGGCTGAAAGAAGAGGTCATGTAACAATTGGATCAGGTCTTGTGATAGAGCATTTGGAGGACTGCACAGTACTCAATAAAATATTTCTAGCCACATTATTAATTTCTGCTTGTAAAATTTCCTGCATGGTCAAATAAAGGCAGGATAGCAGTGTAATGATGTTCAGTTTGCACACTGGGAGGGAATGGAGGTAAGAGGGAATTTATAATCTGTAATAATCAATGATCAGCTTCTTTAAAGAGATGTTTAGCTTATCAGATCTTATAAATTAATACAAGCAATGCCATATCCTTGCAGTAGAATGTGGACAAAATTAGAGTATTTTCTTTTAAGTAAAACAAAAAAGCAGTAAAAATGGCTCTATAATTCCTGATGCCCACTGATGTATTACTTTTGTATTGCTATATACAGAACTGCATTGTATTTTATTATTTTTTTTACCTTATTTTGGTTTACATATGTACATTGCTTTAAATAATTTTGTCAAAGTTGATTGAAGCACTTTCTCAAAAATATAATTTGTCACATACAGAGCAAATAATGGTCTACCAAGGTAAAGCTGTGTGATTTTCAGGTTGCTTGTTTGTTTATTGGTCTAATTTTCAGTAACAGAGAAATGTTATTTGGAATGCAGCAAAAAACCTTTCAATCCCAAGTGAGCATGTCCAAAAAAAGAAACAGAGATTTTACTTTTAGCTCATCTTCAGATTTACTAGGGACAATAAGGGAGATTCATTAGGCCATTTGTTACTGTCATCTGCCATGATTCAAAATGAAATACTAAATGTTTCATGGACGCAGAAAAAGAGCAGTATTTGTCTTTGTGTTGGCTATGCAAAGACTGTATGGCTTTCAGCCTCCATACAAGAGGTCTGATGGATGAAAGGGGGAAGGGTGGTGCCATCTGAATGATGATGGGCTAATATCATCATCCTCTTGTCAGCTGTAATAGGCTTTTCCTCACAGAAATAATTCATAAAACCGCTACATTATATTCTATCCCTGACAGGCCCTATCTATCCTGCAACCCAGCAGGCTCACAACTAATAAGAAAATATGTGGTTCAGGAACCCTGAAAAATTAAACAGGTAGTTTATGAACAATTTGTTTCATAGGGATGTTTATTATGTTTATTAAATATTGAGCCTTTAATGTTTTCCCAGTACAGATGATATCATAAAAATGCTGACTTAAGCCTCAGTTGTATTCTTAGAAAGTGGCATTTTATAGCTCTTGTAGTACCCAGTAAATGACTAAATTGCAGTGGTTTATTTGTGTACATAGAATAGAATTTATAGGGACTCCGTATATTTTTGTTCTGCATATGCAATGTATTTAATACATCCATAATAGACAGTGCAAAATAGCAAAATATTGATCATGTTCTTTCGTTTAAATTAAGTTTTGAGAAAACCATTATTTCAGAGTCTTGAGTAGGGAAGGTCAGACATTTATTTTATTGCTTTCACTACAGGAGAAACACTGAATTTGGTGTTTGAAGTGTCAAAGCAAAACTCTGTAGGCTCTGACGATGAACTTAACCAAGAATACTGATTTGTGAGTATAATTTTATAGAAATTCTTCAGGCAGGGTCTTATTACAAGAAAACCAGGATAAGATAACTAAAGATATTGGCTAAAGCCAATATGCTACTGTGGTTTTCTGTGAAACATCTGAAGGTGACAGAGTTTGGTCTCCTCACACAGGGCAAATTTCACCTTGCTGGATAGAGAGCAGCACTGGGTTATGGAGAAGACCTAGTGTGCATGGAGGAAGCTCCTTCCTTCAGAGTTTATTGAATAAGTGATAATTCTATAGCAGGGTATGAAAACCGGCAAGTAGAAAACTTCCATTCTTAATGAATTTGTAATAATAAATAATGCTTATGATATTAAAAACTGTATTCCACAGGCATATTACAAAGAGCATATGCATGACATGATTTACAAAAATATTGTACTGATCTTTCATTAAGCCTTTGAGGAATCACGAGCTGTTCTCATATCCTTCTATTCCTGGTAAGAAGGTAGACTCTGTAATAAAGAGTAAGATCACTGAGCACACAGACAGAAACTGTCTAGAATCAGCATGACTTCCTCAACAGGAAATTCTGCTTCTCTAATCTGCTGGAGTCTTGCGAAGGTTTCAGTAAGCACATGGATTAAGAGGATACAGAGGACATAATATATTTGGACTTTCAAAAAACCTTTGACAGGTTTAGTAAAGAAACCCAGTTACCACAGGGCTTGAGAAAACGTCTTTCATGGATTGCAAACTGGTTAATGAATAGGAAGCAAAGTGTAGGACTTAAGGAGCTTTTACTGGATGGATAGTTCATTTTCAGCAGTGCAGTCCCTTACAGACAGACACTGACATTGGTTTTACTAAATATTTTCATCAGCGACCTGGAGAAGAGACTGTGCAGTGAAATCTCCAAGTCTGAGGATGGTATCAAGCTATTCTGTGGGATCAAATGTCACTGCCAACTGGCTGAAGGAACTTCAGAGCTGAGACTAAAAGTGGCAAAACTGAGCAGAGAAAGATGGCAAATGAGCTTTAGTTAAGCTAAATCTAAGACAATGACTCAGGGAAAAATAATATGAGCCATGCCCAGTGATGCTGGACTCAGGAAAGACATCTTGAAGTCAACCCTGGTGAGTCACAAAGTTCATGAGCTCAGTGTGCAGTAACAGTTAAAATCAACAAAATGCAGGACATGGTCAGAAAAGGTTTTTTACAAGATGGAAGAGAAAATTTTGCAGCTATAAACAGAAAAATGTGTGTGCCCAACTTTTCAGTACTGTGTGCACTTCTGGTCTCCATCACTCCTGAGAGCTGCCATGAAATTGGAGGAGCAATGAAGGAGACAATTAAAACAATCAAGGTAGATCAACCATATATGTGGAGGTTAAGAAGTCTGATATTGGAGGGATGACTGTGGAAAATCATGGTCAAGGTTTATTACCAACTGAATAATATGGTTGTGGAACTGTTCAACATGTACCACACAACATGAGAGCAGAGACCACTCACTAAAATTTATAGGGAATTGTCTACAATAACAAATAACAGTAGTTCTTTGTGCAGAAGGTAGGTCACATCAGAAACTTGCTTCCACAGAAGCCTGTGGAGGACAGACCATATGAGCAGGTTCAGACAGGAATTAGAAAGACAACCAGTCCATGAATGGCTTTTAAGAAGGTTAGTCGGGGATCTGCCTTTTAATATCCCTAATACAGCGGTTCTGGACACTGGGGGAGTATAAAGGGGACTGTAGAAAGCTGTGGGCTTCTGTGTTGCCTCTAATAGTGTCTCCTGTGCTACTGCCAGAGACAGAATATTTGGCTACTTTGACCATGGTCTGAACCAGTAGGGGTTTTCTAATATTCTTAACATGTCTTGATTTTATTCAACGTCTAATTTCTTTGAATTTACTGAGTTTTACATTTGTGTAGTTGCAAAAACTTTGATGTTTTCTCTCCTACTTCACATCAGAATACATAAAAGGTAGATCAGGTCTCCTCTCTTTCATACACATATCGTTTTAAAAGTAATGATATCCACACATACAGAGCACAAAATCTGAAAATCCAAATAAAGAAAAATATATCAGAATATAGACTAAAAGCTTTAACTTCATGGCTTAAACCTGAAAAATAACAATATATCTTTTTAAAAGCACTTGCAATTTTTTTCATTTTTCACTGAAAATATGTTTGCTTATTCTTTGCTTTTACAAATGCTTGGCACATACGCTGCTTCTTTTGAACTTCAAGAGTAAACAATAAAAGCTGTTTCCATGTGCCACCCGCCACTCCCCAACGCATAACTCTTTCATTTTTTTCACTAAGTGGAGCTGGAGAAAATCTCTTGTTACATGAAATCTTTATAATGAATTTTTCAAACAGAAAAAAAAGAATAAAAATGTCATTTATTATTAACTATGAGCCACATGGCTACCTTGCTGTCTCTGGATCACATAAACTCATTTCTGTAACAACTCAGACCAGTTACAGCAGTAGGCTCTCAGGCGGTATGCTCTCTTCCAAAAGAAAATCATTTACCTTGTCCACTGAGGGGGCAAGAGGTTGATAAAGCACATTTAGGACACTAACTCTAGTCTCTGTTTTACATTTCACCCCATTTTTTCATGGATCTTCAACTACTGCTAAAAGTTTGTAAATCCTGTATTGGTCCTTCTCTGATGGCAAGTCACTTTTCTGAAGCAATGAGACACTGCTGTTTGAAGGAGGCTGTGTTTGACAGCGGGAGCATCATGGAAATGCATCATATGCCTTATCTGCTCGGCTCAGTGGTGCAAACCATGACATTGGCTGTTCAGCTCTGTAAGATCCTTATAAGCAGTCTGTGTACTAAGCCTCATAGTGTCAGTGGTCATTCTTCAGCAGAGACCCTGGCTCTAAGGCACAGACTGCGGTAGCAAGCACTGTTCTCCAGCCATACATGTAGAAACATGTGCCTTGTGGTATGTCACACATGTTGCATGATATGATGCGCTCTGACGTACTTAGAAGCCTATGTTGTGCTGTGTCACTGATTTAAAGAAGTACCACTTTCATTGGCAGGCAACTGGAAACAATTAATTACACATGGAAGGCATGTACAGCTGTTGCTTATGTATGGAAACAGAAGAGAAATTAGATTTATTTGGTTTAGCATAATGAAGAAAGTGGCATTTATTTTATTATAGCTTTTGTAAACTAAGCCACTTGATTTTCATTTTTTGGAAATAGTTGGGCAAAATTCTCCTGACAGATGAAAAAAATCCCTGAGGAACAAAAACTGAGGATGTTCAATTGCCTCATTAGAAATTTGCAGGATCAGAGGAGGAACAGATATATTAGACTAATGAATGATTAAATTGAACATTTTGCAATGTATGACTAACTACTGCTGCAATTCTGGCTAACTTCCAAATATGCACCATATAGTAGCTGTATATTTTTTTTTCTAAGAAATTTAAAGTCCAGATTTTAACAGGAAAAACAATGTAAATTATTAAATGACTGCGAATAAATATTTGTGTTGTGAATTATATTAGACCTACTGACACAAAGTGATAGTGAAGAGAAAAACAATTAAATCTGCATGTAAAATGAGAATATGTGAATATGCAAATATTTTGTAAGTACAAACAAAATCTTATTGCAACATATCTACTAAGTATTGACATTAAACAGCTCATGTTTGACTAGATACTGCTCCCAAATTTTCTGAAGTAACTGTGAGGTTAAATACACTTATTTCCTCATCTCAAGCCAGCATAAACGGAAAAATTGAGTTTCATGTGTCCCTAACATTTACCTCATTAATGTTTTCAAATACACTCCTTGTTAAGAGGTGCTGTCCATGTACAAAGTATTGGTATGGTGATGTAGCTATTAAGCCTTATAAATAAAGATCTTTCTACATTACTGTCAATTTAATGTTCACTTTCTAATTATTTAATGTGAATAAATGCAATATAATTGGCACACATGCAGTTCTATTTTGAAGGCATTTCCTATAGCCCTGTAAAATTACTGCAAAGTAATGTTTGTGATGAAACACTAAGTTTATTTTTTCACATTCACAATTAAAGAATGTGAAAAAAACCATACTGTGTAGCTACATGTTGTGCTGCATGCAGGGAGATTGATGTTAAAACACTGGGGGAAATATAGTTTAAAATTATTCTGAACACCAGCACTTCCAATTGATTAAAGAGACCAGTTGTATTTTGCCTTCATATTATGGTCCTTTTCAAAAAGCCAAATATTTCAAAATTATTTTTTTTAAGAACTTGATGGAACTGTCAGGCCGAATGTAACAATTTACATAGGGAAGGAAAGAAGGAAGGAAGGAAGGGAGGGAGGGAGAGAGGAAGGGAGGGAGAGAGGGAGGGAGGGAGGGAGAGAGGGAGGGAGGGAGGGAAGAAGGAAAGGAGGGAGGGAGGGAGGCAGGGAAGAAGGAAAGGAGGGAGGGAGGGAGGGAGGGAAGAATGCAGGAAGGCAGGAAGGCAGGAAGGCAGGAAGGCAGGAAGGCAGGAAGGAAGGCAGGAAGGCAGGAAGGCAGGAAGGCAGGAAGGCAGGAAGGAAGGAAGGAAGGAAGGAAGGAAGGAAGGAAGGAAGGAAGGAAAGGAGGGAGGGTGGGAGGGAGGGAGGGAAGGAGGAAGGAAGGGAGGGAAGGAGGCAGGAAAAAAGGAAGGGACAGAGGGAGGAAGGGAGGGAGGGATTTCAGGCTTTGGTTTTGTTTGTTGGGTTTTTTTATTAAGGTTTATTTAAAACTTTTCACCTGATGTTCTCCATAGACAGGGCCAAACCCATCGCTCTGAAGTCAGAGGAAAAAAAAAAATCAAATTGAGATATGAAGTTCAGTACTTCCTTTCTTTCAAAAACAGCCCTGGAACAGAAACTCTGAATCTCTGGAAAAGGCTAGAACCAGGCTGTTCTTTTGACTGTGGCTAAAATTGCCCATGTATAGTTCACTAGCCAGTGAGAGAGAGAAATGTCAGCTGCTGCATATACAAATATAGAATTCAAAGGAGTGTAAAGTGTACAGCAAATACTTCAGAGTGGAAAACAGTTTGAGGCAGATGCTGTAAATGATTTACTAAATTAGAAAAAAAGTAGAAATTTAATATAAGCCTAAGTTCTGCACACATAGATCCAGTATTTGATCAGTTGATTTTGGCAGCGTTTAGAAATAACTCATATTGAGAGACAAGTCTACTCTGTAAAGTAAAAGTGACCTCTGGATGATAAGCAGAATGTTATATAGAAAGTTTGTGTAAACCCAATTAATGTAGGATTGCTTACTGAAACCATAAACTGATGACAGATATTTTCATTATGAAGATTTCTGTATATCAGAGTGTTTTGAAAACACATACTGTGTAATGCTACTAATTTGCTTTATTTACTCTTAAAAAAAAAAAAATTCAGATGCACTTGGTAAAACAGCGTGTACCTGTCTGTCAGCAGAGCAGCCTTTAGTATTTATTCACCTCCTATTCTGCAGAACACATGCCTGGAGCAGCTGGCAGACACATTCAGGGAAACAACTGGTCCCTGTCAACACCACCCAACATTCTGAGGCCAAGCAGGCACTTAGAAAGTCACAAATAAAACCCAATGTTTTGTTTTGCCAATAGCCTGGTGTGTTTTCCCCTCCTCTTTTGTTCAGAATGTGCAACACCATTAAAGGGACCTGATTAGAACAAAGGAGCAGGGATCACTGTAACAATTATGATAGAAATGAAAATGCATAATAAAAAACAAACCCCAAAATCAGGAAAATAATGCCAGGTGAAGATGAATACACATCCGCTGGGAACAATTACATAGCAGATGCATCCAAAAATTCATTATCAACATATAATTTGACATGTTCCTACTAATGTTATTCACTGCATTTACAAATAATTCATCACAGGTGTTGTGAACTAAAATGGCATAAAAGATCCTTATGTAAGGCTAAAGATTTCACTGGGACAAGGGGAAATGTCCACTTTGTAAACTGACATTGCATCCAACTTTGGTAAATGTCTTTGTCTTTTGTTTTGTAAATCCTTCTGCCGCAACAGAGAAATCGGATATAGGGAAACTGCTTTCTTTCCATAGCATATTTATCATCACTAAAGGAGTGGTAAATATTATTTCCTTTTTCTATTTTTCCTCTTTTTCTGTAAAACAGAGCATCTGATTTTTTGCAAGCTCTTATGTTAGTTTCACTGATTTCAGTTACTTCTAGTGCACTTCTGATGTTGTAGGTCTTGTTTCTTCAAGGTAGTTTTAATCCGATCCTCTGGCAGGGGCAAGTCCTGTTCATTCAAGTATAACACCATTATTTTAAGTAGAAACATATATGCATGAATGAATGGAGCAGAGATTGATGCAGGTTTTTCCTATAATGCAGTTCAAGGCAGATCTTTTACTGGTTTATTGGTTCAGGGTTAATTCTGCAGTGAAGTTATTGAGAATTCTACTTGTGTAAGTAGTGCAAAAGCCATTCATCAGTAGAAACTGAAAAAAAAAGGCAACTTTTTGTTCCAGGTCAGGCTTCATAAATGATGACAAAACAAACATTTAATTTTTTCTTGTAGTCTGAAATTCATCAAACAGATTCACTTGTCTTTATTATAAAGCCTTATTGCAATAGTATAGCAATACTGATTAGCTCTTGAGACTAGCAAGGGAGACAGCAGTGCTGTGTTTTTAATTCTAGTATGCCACGTCAAATAGAGCCTTTGATCACATATGTAAAGGTGAAGACACCTTAGAAAAATGATTAATTAATTATTTGTCCTCACCTGGGTAATATATGATGCATCCTGATAATTGGGGTTTTTTTTGGTTTGGGTTTGTTTTTTTTTTGCTTTTTTTTTTTTTTTCCAGAATTTCAGGTCACTGGTGAAAACATTTATTTTAGATAATTTTTAAGTTAAAGACTAGTTGCTTCATATTGAGCCAATTATTGTTCCTTATGATGTCTTCTCCTCACTACATTTGACCACTACAGCAGATGCAAGCCATTGCCATACAGCGATGCAATAGCACTGCACAGTTTTTGAGTCTGACCTGACCACAGCTCACATGGATTCACTTTGGCACACATGGCATATGCCACACAGGCAACTGAAGAAGATAGCTCTCAGAACTGTTTTTAGCATGGTGAATTGCATTTGGTAACATTAAGTCAAAACATTAGGACATAGAGAGATAATGAGAAGGCAAATAAGAATAACTCACAAGTTGGATGCTTCCACTAGGGAAAGCCATCAAACTACTTAGTAAAAGACCTCAATTCCAGTCTCCCCTTTGCCAGGTGAGTATTGTAGTCATGAGGCTAAAGAATGACAGTCTCCAGGTTACAGCTGCATGAAAATTGAAGAAGATTATCTGGACTGAAATCCCCACCTTCATTCAGAATAATACGTGGTTTGAAGCATCAGATATCCATTGAAGTGATGGGACACTGAAAGCAATTTTCTGCCCTGTAAGATTGTACAAACTATCTAACTATCATTTTGGTAGAAGTGAGATGTTGTCATTGACATTTCTTCAGCTGGGTGTGTTTTGCTTGTGGGGAGTGATTTCCCTTTACCTCCCATCCTTACGCTTTTAGAGAAAGGGATTACAATTCTACTTTGGGGTAGATTTTTCAAGCTAAGACTATTCAGTGGAAGAAGATATGTACTTCCTTGTAAGGCACCAAAATATTGACTGGAAAACGGCTGATTGTCAGACAAGCTACTCTCAGTGATGTATTGGCATACAACAGCTCAGAAAGCCCAAACGTTCGCTTCAGGCTTGTGGACTCTGCTTATAAGTAACTGTACAATGTTGTTGTATCCTGGCAGTAGGTTCTTCAGGTAAGAACCTGAAAATATTGATGAAAGATCAAGTGACAGCTGAAAACTGTCTTCAGAATTCCTTTTCTGTTCCCTGGGACTTTCGGTCACCACTTTGCTTTCTTCAACTAAATAACATTCAGCTGCTGAAACTACTAACCCTACCTCCCATTGTGATTAGTCAGAGTATGACACCACTTTTTGTGGTGGAGTCACCAGTTTTCTACAGTTGAGGGCAGGAGACAGTGATTTGAAATTAGCAGTGCTAGCTTTCCAGTAGTCTGATGACTCTTATCAATCATGAAGATATTGGGAGAAGCTTTAAATTTTTCTACCTGTCTTAGAGAACAGTTATGCTGCTATATGACCTCTGTTTTTCTCAAAGGCAGAATGACTGTTATCTTCAAACATCTCTTCTTCTTCATCTTAGTTTTAAACTAGAACCATCAGACAGTGGGAACGTGCTAATATAAATTATTTTATAGACACAACACTATAAATACAGTGATGCTGGTGCTGCAAGGATGGACCAAGCAGAAGCAAAATAATAATTTATAAATATGCAGTGGTTATCCAAAATCTTGTAAATAATACAGTGCAGTAAAGTGCGAAAATAAAATTTCAGCCGTGAGAGCTCTGACAAGTTTCTGTCCTCAATAGGATATTCTTCACTAACACAGCACGTTATTCTCCTGCAACTAGACTCTCTAAGCAGCCAGTATTTTTACCTGCTAAAGTCAGCCAAGGTCCACAAACACACTATCTGACTGCAGGACTAAGATCCAGTTTTAAGATATTAAATCATGAAGGAAAATTATGTAAGCCTCAAAGGACATTTATGCTAGTCTTGCTCTGTCATGAAAAAAACAGAGTGTTCTGTCCTTCATAGAAACTCTACAGTATCATTCCATCGTATTGTGTTAGAATACAATGTAAGATAGCTGCAGCCTAATTTAAGGAAAGGAAAATGGAAAAAGGAAAAAGACTGGGAGGGAATCAAAAAAAGACAAAAGCAGAAGGTGGACCAAATTCTTCCTTGTGAACGTACTTGTATTAACAGATTCCTTTTGCATTACTTGTCTATTTCCTCTTTAGTTTATGTATGCAATGATTTTATTTTTTATATGAAGATGTGCAGAATGATCATGCACCAAAGTTTCACAAAGCAAAGGTAATTGCTATTGACTATTCATCATCTAGTATAGGTGATATTTTTGTCTATTTGTTTCTTACAAATGTTTCAGTCAGTGAAATAAATGCCAATGTTTTAATGCGGATAATCCATGGAGATTATCAGAAATCTATTTCTGTGATTTACTTGTGAATACTTGGACATTTACAAAGGCCAGGTTTGGTTCAAGAACATTAAAAATGG
>JBCJKH010078928.1:0-16084 GCA_039877255.1 Loriculus beryllinus
AATGTGCAGGGAAAAAAATACACATTGACACCGTTTAAAAAAAAAATCCAAGTCTTTCCACACTTTCTACTGTATGCTGACACTCGTGTCCTCCATCCAAGGGAAATATATAATAGGTAACTGGCTTATGCTATTTTTTTCATAAGGACCAAACTTGTGTCAGAAAACCTGATACAATCAACATAGTATTTGTGTGGACGAGAGTCTCAAATGCTTGCATGCTTGCAGCAAATAGTACAACTGACCATTTGCTGCTGCGAGCAGTTCTTGAAAAGTATTTGCAAAGCAGCGTTTTGAAGCGCTGTAAGTTACCACAAGTACACTCTTCTCATCTCTGGAAATGAGGCTTATTTTTTCTGGCACACCAGCATCTAACTGTAACAAGAATGCAAAAGATAAAATAAAAGAAGTGTGAAAGAAATGGCAAAACATTTCCCCAATAACAAAAGCAATCAATTTCTTGGCAAGAACATTGTTGTGGTGCAGCTCAAATCTGCTGACACCACAGAAAGGAAGGATCTGAATCGCACCACAACAATGTATTTGCCAAAAAATCGAGACATTTTGGTCTTAACCTGATCGACATTCCAGAGCTTTGGACTAGGTTACCATTGTTTTCTTCCCTTTCCATAAAGCTAATAATCCTGCAATGCAACCTTCCCCTGTGTACAAGGCCTAGCAAAATTTCCATATAGCTCCTGATGAACAAAGCCATGTTTGACATTACATTTGCACAGAAGTTCCACAAGCCTTCTTGTAGGGTAGGTAGGTTACTTCTTGCCCACACTAAAATGAAATAATGGATGGACCAACCCCAGGTAGTATGAAAACTGGTAAAAACCCAAACCACACATTTTGGCAATACTGAAATAAACTAGATCCTGAGCTTTATGGTACATTTCACCCCTTATTCTATTAAAAAAACCCAAAAAAATCATCAAACTAAACCAACACCCTTGATTACCTAGTTATAATTCACAAACAAATAGGTAACTTGGAGTTAAGAAATGGAAGTCGTTCCGCATTCATTTTCACATTTTCTTATGACTTCTCAAATTCATTTTTAAAAAATTGCATGTTATGCTATGTACTTTAAGATGTACCACTAAATCCTAATTTGGAACAGAGGAATACCCTACTTTACATGCTGAAGGCCCTTCCAACGCTATATCTTACATTCTCCCCACTTTGCAAGAAATGGTTATCAATGGAAAACTGTCAGACTCTTACAACACAAAACTTTTGTAGCTCTCTTTCAGTCAATACACTGGCATTTCCCAATACTTGACAATACAAACTTTCTTGTTCCAATACAGAAGGTGGGGCAAAGAAGTGGGATTTGACACTATTGATGAAATTTTCGGAAATACAACCCTTGCAGGATTAAATAAATGTATTATAAAGTTGTACTGAATAGAAGAAGAACAATTAAAGTTGTCATTGAGATAACAAAGGTGATGCTGCTCAACACCAGCTAGTGGAACAAAACAGTAAATTAGTATTTTCTTCCTTCGGTCTTCTAAAACAATGTTCTTAGCATAGCCTTCAGAGTTGGAACCTCCCCAACTTAAAGTTCCTGCTTCATGAATAGTTTTAAAAGGACAAAAGCAAGCGAATTAGCTTTTAATTCTTGTGGAGTAGGATAAAACCACCACCACCTTCTAACATCCATTAAAAAATATTAACATAATTAAGGTCTTTGTGAAATATTGTCTACTGTCTCCATTAGCATCATACAAAAATCAGCAAATTATCTTAACACATGTAGGATATGGAAGATCTGTATTAAGAAAGCCACACAGTAACTAGAAACATCAACAGTTATGGCTTTCTTTCTCTCCCTCTGTGGAGGCATAAATTAACTGAGAGGATCCCCCAAATCCCACATTGAAAAGAATTATTATTTTTTTAAATAGGGCAATTTTCATTCAAAAGGAATGCTTTTGGAATGTAGCAGGAAAGCCCAAATAACCATTTCTACTAATATACACTACACTTTCATAGATGTTTTTTACAGTGTATTTCCAAAGTAGAGTCCTGCAAACCTTACATTTTTTTGTGTGCTGAGCCTACAACCACAGAAGAGAAGAGCCTCTGTTTGTAAAAAGGTAAGCCATGAACATCTATAGAACAGGCATTCTTTGACACCATCTCTTACCTGACCTACGAATTCAGGACTGTCCCCTCTTGCTACAGTACCGTACGGGTCACTGCTTTCAAATCATGATGGCATTTCACTGCCTATTTGAGTATCAACATGCTTTGTTTTTGATTTAGACTCAATCCCTTTAATGTCCTTTTTAAAGTGATTACAGACACCAACCAGAAAGATAAAAAGGAGGTTAAAGAAATGCACAGCAGTGGTCTAATAGGAGATTAAAAGCCCTGACAATTTAGATAAAACATCTTACTATGGTTAGGTCAGTTGTTACATGTCAAAGAATCTGAATATATTAATTTTTTTCTGAAAGAGAATTCTCTAATCCTAGAAAAGAAATACTTGCCACTGAAAAACTGTATATTGTCAGTGTCTGCATCACCATTCTCTATAGAATGGAATGACCAAGCAACTACCAAAACCAAAAACATCCAAAAAAAAAAAAAAAACGGAAGAAGTAGCATCTTATGAATTACTGAAGTTTGACAAAACTAAGCTGAAAACTGATCTGCCAATTAAAAAAATAATTGGCTCTACAGGAGCAAAACAGTTCTACAGCTACTGAAGATCTTGTGGTCTCTCACACATATCCTGCTATTAACCAAGAGAGTGCTCAGCCAAAATATTGCTAGTGGTGCAGCTCTTAAAACAACTTCAAATAGCTTTGTTACATCAGCCTTGGAAAACAAAGGGCTGGAGAGGCTAGGGAAGTTACAGAATTGGACTTCACTTTTTAAGTCACAGACATTTTCCAGCACTGTCCGAGATGGTAAGGATTTTCACTTTTCTATTGCAGTTTCCCTCCTGTCTCCTACTCTGGTCAGCACAGTTTATAAATGGATCCTCTTTTGCCTTATGATCATCCTCTGTGGTATCTACACCAGCAGAAACCTCCTCCAGTTAACGGGTTTTATGGATCCTTTATGCTGTATTGAAAGACCAGAGTAGCATAAAGGGACCAGCATTGCTTATCCACAGAATTCAATGCATTCCAGGATGAAAAGTTAATACTGTATCTCATGCTATATGACCAAATTCCAAGTTTTTAATATTAGCGTACTAAGTTTATTTAAAATATCCATAAATGTATGAATATTAGCTTAGTGAATAATACATTGTTTTCATTCAAAATGGGGAAAATAACCATCAGTTAAACCAACAGAATTAACTTGCCAATGCTTTGAAGTGGAATATTATTTTAAAGAAAGTTAACCTGAACAAATTTTTAAAAGCTAACCCAAGTACAGTGTACCTTGTTAAGACATGAGATAATGTGACTGAGGTCAATCCAAGGAGTACCCGCTTCTGTCACCTGATGGAAAAGGTGATCTCGAAAGAGCTTCAATAAATACCTGTCTCCAGTTTCTGACCACGTTGGGTCTTTCTGAAACCTGGTGTAAAACAAAGGCTCATATTAAAGCTCAGAAAGTTAAGAAAAATCAAACCCCATATTAACATGATTCTTCAATCTAAACTTCAAATCTAAACTTACTTCTCTAAGCTACCTGCTATAATTTGCAATTCAATTAGTCTCCTCCCTGCAGCAAACAGAAGATGTACATATTCAAAGTTTCTCAGCTGTTGAAGCACCTGAAGCTAAAATCTAACAAGGGCCACAGAAAAGTAATGGTAGAAAGCAAGAGTTACCTTCAACAAGTTTAAGATGTTTGTAATGCTGGTTTCTAACACTTACAACTCCAAGTCTATTCAACAGGATTGAAAGCAAACCATGAACAGTTTTATGTAGTAGTTTAAAAAAAACTTAAAAAACTTAAAACCAGTATCCATACCATTTACTACAGTTAAAGCAAGCTATAGATTTCCTCAAAATCTATTATCACTCACAAGAGATCACCAAGAGAAACCATACTAAAAAACTTACGCAACTTTTGCATGTCTATATGTAGCTTTCTCTACTCATTTATTTAAACTTTTGATCAAAGTTACTTATTTTTCTCAAAGCTTCTTAAATACTCATTTCTTCAAGGGCAAAATATGGGGAAATGTTTAGCTTAAATTTATAAGGGAAGAAAACGTGCATTACAAACTGTTTTTTTACATACTCTATACAATGAAAACAAGTGTTTCTTACTCTGGCCTCTCATTGATTGTTCCCAATTTCGCTAGAAGCCTAAACAACCTTCCATTTTGCACCTCCTAGAAAACAAGAAAGACATTATTAAAGTTTCTGAAAGGTAAAATTAAGACACTTATTTTCAAAAGATATATAACAGAAATGCAAACAAAGCGCTATTAAAGTGATTTATTTATTCTAAGAGGAGTGTATAATTTTTTCATAAAGAGATCAAATGCATTATACTGTGTATTGGTAGCTCATTTTAGCACTTCATATTCAAATTATAATGTGGAAATTTAACACCACCACCTTGCTGACCCAGCAGGAACTGGATCAGACAATCTATTTCTTTGTGGAAACATGTTTCTAGTCTCTTGCTAGCCTATACTTACAGGTGTGCTAAAATACAGTAACTTAAACAAGAATAATACACTATATATATACACAAAGTTATAAAGACCTGTAGAAGTGTAACACCATATTTCAGATAAAGATAAGAAGGAACATAATCTACCAGATCTGTTTTTCAAAAATGCTTTGTAGGCCATTATTAGTAAATATTTAGCAACAATATCAAATTAATATTTAAATTACAATTCATTCAAAATATAATTTTGAAACAAGTTTTTTCAAAAAAGCTAGAATTTAAATCTAAAACCAGTATAAACTCTGAGTCAAACAGTGACAGAGATAAAGCAATGAGAACAAGTTCAAAGACAGAACATTAAAATTACACATGCTTAGAACACATGCAAATGAAAAATTAATTTCATATATTTTTCCTCATCACTTACGATACAGTAAAAAGTTACATCCTAGCTTACAATACACTGTGGATTAATCTTTTGTTTACATAAAATCTGCTCAAAGCCGGAAGGAAAAAGATACTCTTTTAGTATTATTCATATTCTCCCTTATTCTACAATATTATTCATGCTAAACTGCATCTTATTCCATACAGGATCATATCGATTTCAAATTAATTCAGTCTGGAATAGATTACTCTGCACGGCTGGGTAAATGAAATAGGTCAAGGTGATAACAGCTTGACCTCAGACAAGCTATGGGCTTCAATACTTCTGTTATCAATCTAAAAACATCCAGCAGAACAGCCTGTACCACAACAGTAGCTACACTTACAGACTGACAGGAAATACTTACCTTGTCCAGCAAAGGTCTATACAACTTCCAAATAACTTTTTGCATGTGGCCACATACACAAAAGCCAAAACTGCATCTGTAGGAATGCCACTGCCCTGTAGATTCCCAGTCAATGATGACACAACTGAGCAATAACACTGGCAAAAGTCTTCAGGGGCCTCTTTACAGGCTTGGCAGCCTGTAAAAGCCAGAGAGCTCTTCTACAGAGTGAATTAGAGGCCTTGAAAAACTGAAGATTTGAATGCTGTGGCACATAAATGATGAGAATATTAAGGTGAGGAAAGAGGTAGCGCAATGGTATCACTCCTCTGTGAAACACGAATGTTACAGGAGTAACAAAATATTCATGGCTTCATAGAAACAAGATTGTTAACTACATACAAACCACGTCCAGCATCAGAAGCCCCTAAGCTACAGATGCCTGCATACTTGCAGTACACAAGGAAAAACATCATACACACTAGTCTTGTTCTAACATTCTTCCCTAAGCATCAGCTTTAGGCAGTAATCAAGAGAGGGTAGCAGATGGGACTTCAGGGGTACCATGGCTCTGATGTTACCGAGGATGTGGTACTACAAGCAAATTACAGTATGGTAGCTAATTAACAACTGCTATTTATCACTGCCAGGTAAACAGCTATTGCCAAACTGGGGGCTATGCTCACCTGCTACTGCTACAAATGACTGAAAATGCAGACTGCTTAATACTTATCACAGGGCAATCTCCATCTTTGTTATGGGAAAAGGTTTAGCTGCCCACATTTGTTCAGGCACATTAGCCAACCTCAACAAGAAATGACCTTAAACACCTTCAGAGCAGGAGTAGTTGGTGACTTGGTGTGAGCACCTGTCATCTAGAGCTTTGCATCAAAAGTAGATACTGCATTGCTCTTCTACAGCTCTTTGCTGCTGATAGATTTCAGTATCTGCAACTAAAGAGGGAAAAAATGTTTTCCAACAAAGCCAGCAGTGGAGATATTAAGAAAAAATCAGTCCACCAAAATATTAACCATTGGTCTACTACCTCTTAAAAGAATCAGTTCTCTGTAAGGGAAAGGAGTCACAGGACTCTATTAAACCCTTCAAAACTTAATACCCTCTCTTCAGCATCATGAAAGCCTTAGTAATATATCTCAGTCTTGTTATAAAATCTTGTTATCAGTGGCTTCTGATGAGCAGACACACTTTCCCGCTGAACACACACTAACACGGGACAAACTATTTATTTCCTTTGTAGTTAGCACTTGATATCTTGACTGAACATGATGCACTAACCAGACCCCAACAGCAAGAGATGCACAGCCCGGGGAAGCAGAGCGTGGAAACTTTTACCTCCGTGATCTAGCATCCATTTGGAAAGGAAAATGTATGAGATAAGTAAAGGTTCACTGGAATACAAATCTACCCAAGAATTTAAAGGCAATATTTATTCTGTACAACTTCTAGCACAGACTATATTATCTAGTGTGTGATGACACATACATGGCCTTATTTACTCAAAGTACTACTTTTTAACTGTTCTATGAAGAACACCTTTTCCCCAAGCCTGCTGGTTGGACATGGAAGATCTTACTTCAGTTAAGGACAGCTAAGGACATCCTAAAAGTGGTTCTTGGACCTTTTGGACTTTCAATACCTTGAGCACAGACTTCTGAAGTCTGCAGAGAGATTACTTAGGTTGCTACACAAACAGAAGAAGAAAAAAAAAAAAGGAGAAAACATTCCTTTCATAAGATACAGCTATAGGAATACTGACTATAGGTCTTCCCACAGGATTTACCTTTGCAAGGTCCTCCTCTATAACATCATTTCGCATTTGAGCAGCATCCAACTGAGTATAGAATCGTGCACCAATCATAGGCATGATATCATTTACACTGCGAAGCCTGTTTTGGTCGGTCAGCAAATACCTGCCAAAATATCCCCACCCCAAAAAGATTACTTAAAGATGCTGCAAATGCCAAGAGAGATAATCCTATTATGATTTTATAACTATTTCACCCTGATACCTATTTAATGCACAAAGTTGAGAATTGCAGCACTTCTTTAAAAATACATTAGGAGAGGAAACACGTTAGCTTACATATATACATCTAGTCAGTTATTTATACAAGATAGGAGCATGCTTTCATGGAACTGTAGAGTATCCCATTCAAACAGCAAGAACAAAATCAAGAGAAGATATGAAGATTCAGATTGCACTGCTATTGTTTTTTAAATGAGGGTGGAGGCACTCCTAATTTTTAAAAGAAGCTAACAGCTTTTAGCAAAGAAAGGAAATTGATTTTACTAGATATATCATGAGAAAATATACTATGTAAACAAATCTTGAGTTATAATATTTAGTGATGCATTGACTCTGCAGACAAGTCAGTGACAGTAGTTATATCTATAATCTTACTTGCATCTAAAAATACCATTTGACATTTTCATTTGTATGTTTAAAAAAATTAGTAATTTCCTTTAAAAGATTTATTAAGCAAACTTACAAAATCAGATTCTTCAGATCAGAGGAATAGTTGATTGTCACCAGTTCCATTGCTTTCTGCAAATTCTCTCTCTGAATTCCTGATAAAGAATTGCAAGCCAAAGCCAACACAACTTTCCCCAAGGAGATCAGATCTGCTTGCTAACAGGGAAAACACACACAGGCAAGATTCTCAGTATAGATAAATATTACCTATGGTACTAGATGGTGTTTAAAAAGAGACAGTTCCTCAATAACCTCAGAATATAACTTGGTCAACTAAAACAAGTGCTATTCAAATCATAGTACAATATGACAATCCAAGTTATAGTAGTTAAAATATACGGAGGAAAACCTGTCCTGATTTTCTGTCCTGAAGCCTAGGAATTTCTAGGTACCATATTTATTTTTGAATGCTTAAAATTTACTTATTTTTAGCTTAAAGAACAGTACCAGAGAGAACTCTTTTGAAGTGAGTTGAAGCTCTGCAAAGAAGTTCTCCTAACCACCCACCTCATTCCTGACAAGTCAAGTTGTTGGTGGCAAATAGAGGAAGTCATCCCAATACAATATGTAGAAATACCCATGAAGGGTATAACAGAAACAGCATTTGCTGGACTGTCCTTCCACACCTGATTCCAGCAAATAATGCTTCTGCCTTAAAGAGCTCAAAGATTTTAATCTCTGATGGGCAGTGTGAAAAGATATGAACTGTCTTAAACAGCTAGACAGAACAAGCCTGTATGACTGAGAAATCGAGCAGCATCACATTTTATGAAGAAATCCTTAGCATTACTAAATGCTTTCCTTAGAAGTAGAACTGCTCTTGAAAGATAAAAACTCCATACAGGTTGCTTTGGCACAACAGAAAAGTTTGCCGATTTTTACAGACAGCCATCAGAAATTATTCTGAAAAGCCATAGCAGATTTTAAAGCCCACTCCTAAAAACAGGAGCTTATTTTAGTAGCAGATACAGAGAAACATAGCAAAAGCTGCCTGATTCTTTCCATGAAAGGATTTTCAGCTGCACACAGCTTGGCCAAACTTGAAACACCTGCAGCTTTCCATGCTGGATGCCTGCTTCAGACTGAATTTAAGAGTCAGCTAAAAATACAAATCTAGTATTTGCCAGTTTGGGGGTTTTTTTTACCTTTGCAAAAATATCTTACTTCCTCAGAAAAGTGTAAGCTACTAGCTAACAAGAATGTCAGTTCCACAGTCTAGACCAAGGCTGTGCCATTTAGCAGAGAATGCAGCCATACAAGGAATACACCTTCTGTCATGTCTGTAAGAAAGGCTAAAAATTTGGCAGAACTGCAACATCAAAAGTTTTGCTCCGAATCTAACAGCTTTAGAAAAGTGCTGTGATAGTGAATGTGCCACAGCCCTTCCTCTCACAGAGGTAACCATGTTTGCTGCCTGCAGCTGCAGCAGCTGAGCAGAGCTTTCCGTGCAGCCATATGCCCCAGATGTTGAGGGATTGAGAAAAGAAAACCTTTCCAGGTCTCCCCGTGTCACCACTGTTTTTATATCAAGTATGATTAAGCAACACAATTTAAACATGGATACACAACACGGCAGAAGTTTAGAAGCACAGTACTCTTATAGCTAATGAAGACAGAAACAGGATGTGGAAAATTAGATAGAAACAAGAATGACAAATTGGTGGAGAAGGAGATAGACTCAATTTCCTAAGGAACCAGGAATTCCTGAGTATCAGCATTCCTTTGTACTTTGGTAAAGAGAAATGAATCAGAGCAAATAAACTCATTTTGGTGGGAACCCCCTTGTTTCCACTACCAAACAGACAATTTGAGCAGTTCAGGATATTGTTATAGTACTAAACAGAGAAATGTTGTTGATGCAGTATCTATAGACACACATACGTCACCTGCCACAATGGCATTTTTATTACTGTCTCTACAGGAATATGCAAGTATTTTTATTATTCATAATCTTTCTTCCTTCTACAGTCCCCTACTTTACCCTTTACAGCTTCCAAATTTTAGCAATTCACAGGGATGTATCCTAAAAAAATTTTCTATCATTACACAACCCTGAGATACTGA
Organism: Loriculus beryllinus; assembly: GCA_039877255.1. Taxonomy (NCBI): domain Eukaryota; kingdom Metazoa; phylum Chordata; class Aves; order Psittaciformes; family Psittacidae; genus Loriculus; species Loriculus beryllinus. Next base: position 9,934 of record JBCJKH010078928.1, read on the forward strand.
AAATACACAACTTCAGGCAAGATCCTGTGAAAAGTCTTCTTTACATAGGCATTTTCATAATACAGATTCCATTAGATTTTAAAAATGGTTAAGAAAGTCTTAGATTAACATCAGCCATGAATTTTTAAACTCTGGGTTTTGAGCATTTGACTCACAACCATAATTTGTTTGTTTTGCAGGTTACATCTAATAGAAAAACTGGTGGAGACAATACAATAGAAGAGTGCAGCCTCAAACACGCATACAACAAATCACAACCAATGCTAACTTGCTTTAGTTGCAAAGTGGCTTGGATTCATCCCACTAATTTCAGGAACTTAAACTTCATGCAATTCAGTTAAGAGTCTGATCGATTTAAGATGTCAGTAATTCTGCAAGACAATATGAATCTTCAGTAGGCCGTACTGCTCTCTGGAGGTGCTTCACTATTCACTGACAGCCAAAACCCTTAAGAAAAACCATTATTACAATGCCCCATGTTTAAAGACTTAAAAGCGCGCAAACGGAGGCAGTAATTTTCCTGTGTAATAAGGGAATCAGAGTATCTTGAACTGGAAAGGACCTTTAAGTATAAGGATCAGGATTTATGGATGTCTGATTCCTATTTTAGAAGGGGCAAAAACCACCACCCACTGACCAGCTCTATCCATGCAGACAGCACACACAACATCTCATGAACAGAGGTATGCCATCCTTTTCATAAAAGGAAGTAATCCACATATACTTATTAAGCCCCAGCTTCCCCTCTGAAAATATCAACATATTCATTTTTTCCTGCTTCTAGGCAGAGAAAGCTTAGAGGAGGCACACAAGAACTACTAGACCTCTTTGGAGCAGGGCTCCAGAAATAAACGGTGTATTCCTGAGGCAGCCTTGTGAGCACAAGGTACAGATCAACGTTAGGTATGATCGTTTCCTTGTGTATACACCGTATTGTACTTTTCACATACGTATGGCTCACACTGGTTCCTTTTGCCACAGACCTGCCTGAAGACTGACTATTAGGTAACAGTAAGTTGATTCTCAGCTTCAAGGAAAAATTTTACAACTTTTAAGTACAGGCTGCCTTTTGTTCAAAAATGTACCAATGTACCTTACTTGCAGCTAATGGCTATTTAATTATCAACTCAATTTATAAGTAACCTGTACCAACCTATCTTTTTATCTCCTGAAAGCTTTCTAGTATAGATTTTATCACCATCTAGTTCATTGATAGAACTATTAAATAGCATTAAACTGAAAACCAGCCCCTGGAGATAAACTCAGAAACAGTCCTCTTCATTAGTATCTCCCTGTTATCAAATGAATTTCAAATATGTCAGTGAGCAACTTAATTGAGCAGGTACCATTTCCCTTATGCATTTTAATATTTAAAAGGTACCTACTACTACGCCAATGCCCTGGAGACACCTCAGCATTTTATACACTTGGCTATACCAGACATGTAAGCTAGTCAAATCTGATTTTTATTATTTTTTTTTTTTACAAGATTCATTTTCCATAAACACTTTGAAACTGACAAGACTTTTGTTTATCCTGTCCCACGGCTTTGCTTGGATCAATATCAGCTCATCCTCTCTACAATTCTGTGGGTTCATTTATCCTTTTAAGTTCTGGAATTGCCCTTAGAAGTGCCTCCAAGATCCCAGATTTTTTATTATTTATTTTTGTAAAGTCAACATCAATACTTCAGATGTCTCTTCAGCTGGTTTCTTTAAATTTGGGGGGGTGTATGTGAAAGTTATTTTGGTTTGCTAAATTAAGAATATTTACTTTGAACAAATGTAACCTTATAGCCCTTGTTAAAACAATAAAACTTAGATTTTTTTTTCCTTCATTTCATACGAAAAGACTCACTTTCATTATATTCCAAATACAGAAATATTTATTTAACCTTTTTACTGTTTCTTACATCACCATTTACAGTTTTCCCATCTGTATCTTGTAATTGGCACAAGACTTAAGGACTTTGGGTGCAAAGCGAAGTGATGGAATTTATATAGGTTTAATGCCTTGTTTTTAATACCATTCATATTTCATTTACTTCTTTCCAGCTCCCCTTATTGGTGCCTTTATTTAACTCTTAAATGATCTTATAAATCGATGTGTTTAACACAGCTTGTAAAGAACAACTGCATTCCTTTTACATAGCCGCTAAGTGTTCTGGCCAAACTCTTTCCTATCTATATTAACAATGGGAAATAGCCAGAAAGTGACAAATGCTAACAAAAATACCTTCCTCCATAGAAGACAGCAACAAGGAAATGCATATTAGCTGGGCAGTAAACCAAGAGATAACCTACATTTTGAACAGTCACAGGAGTCCCAGAGGAATTCAGGAACTAGGTCATGGATCGAGAGGAAAAAGGACAAGCAGCAGCTGTTATTTTGTAATTTTATCTGGCTGGGGCAAACAAAGGTAGAGGATGATAAATGAGCCTGAATTTCAAGGAATGAACTCAGTCCAGAATCTCTGAAGGAACAAAATGGATAGTGAAAGCCTAGCCCTTCTACAGGAAGCAACAAAAAAAGAAGGCAAAAGAAGGCACTGTGTTTTCTAACTCCAGTCTTCCAAACTGTATTTAAGAGCACTTTGCTTTCCGTTTAGCAGTGATACTTGAACAATCTGGATATTAACAATATATAAAACATGCAAAAACCTCCCCTTAAACAAAGCTAGACATTACTAAGTGTTGGGCTGATGTGGTGGTAAATGCTTTTGACAGATTCATTTACCTGTATAGATTTGGATGGCCATATACATTATGTGCTTTGCTTTAAAATTACTTGAATGTCATAATATCTAGGAGGATCTTATCCCCAGCTGCAATTAAAATAAGTTTAAAGAAGTATGCAGATAAAAAATTCATCTCATTACATTTTTAGGCATAGAATCCCCCACACTCCTATCTTCTCCCAGCTGTTTTCCACTAAATTATTACCAAAAGCCCATTGATATCAAGCTGGGGGAAAGGAGGGAATCCTTTGATGTACTACTCAAAATACACTGAAAACTGCTTTACCGTATTTCAAACCAAAGAACAAAAAAGAAGTTGCTATGTTCTAGGACATGGTCTCCAATAAGCTAGTTTCTGCCTGGCCAAAGTTCAAGTGTTTCATTTATTACTGGAAGACTCTGAATGAACAATTTCACACAGTGAATAAGCTCAATTAATGAAAATAAATTAAGTCCAACTCCCTAGTGTAGTCTTTCACTCCCTGTAAGGACAAGACATGACGGCTGCTGAAGCAATGTACTTTAACCCTGAAGGAAAGTTAAGGAAAGAGGCAATCCTGTACACAGTGATGCTTCAGATGATTGCAGAGCACTTTTTGTTAAGTCTAAAGGGATTCTTAATTCAGGATTTATGCAGAGACCTCAGAATGCCAAGAAAGCACAGCAGAACTAGGAGCCCAAAACAGACACACTAGAACCTTTTAGGAGTGAGGAGAAAACTTAAGTGCAGTTATTTAAAGGATTACTTACTCCTCTGTGAACAGGTATTCAATACTTCAATATTTTTGCCAAAATAACAAAAGAAAAGAGCAAAAACTGTCTGCTGAGCCATTATTTTTTTTATTACTACCACTAATCTCCTCCTTGCTCTCGAAAATCGTATTTCCAATCACTTCTGACTCAAATCTGTTAAATACTAATGGTTCAACCTGTTTGGTGAGTTTGCTGTTATTTTAGAAGCAGCAGAATGCAAAATGATCATTTGCAATTCTAAATTACAAGCAAATCTGAATAGCACAAAGCAGAACCAAGATCAAATCAGGAATGAAGAACAGATGTACTGGACTACAGTTTGATTTACATACTTGTCATGCAGAAGGAATCACATGGTTTTTCAGTACTCCCTGTACCAAGTCACCAACTGAACTATGGTGTTGCTGTCTTACCTGAAACTGAGCCATTAATGCCAGTGGATTATTTTGACTGTTGTCAAATGTCAAAACATCAAAGATTCCAACACAATTAACTCGCAACCTTTAGGAACAACAAGAGAAAAGAAGTGCCAATGAGTTTTGCTGGTTACTCAATCTTTACTCTGGCATTCATTGAATGCTCTTTCTGACAAAGAAGTCATCAATATGCAGCAAATTACTGTGAAGCTGAAAGTACTTATTTTACTATTTGATAAAATGCAACAAACTATTTTCAGTATACAAAAAAATCCAACACGTTTCTAAATAGTCAGTAGTGCATCTGAACAGCATTAATGCATATGTCTTCACAAAATAGGTTTAAAAGGAACTTTAATATACAAGTTTTAGCTATCTGTCTCATACCACTTAAAAGTAACAACTTTTTAGTTAGACTTTGCTATTTCTGAATACAGGTCACATTAACACAGTGAGAATGAATGCTTTCATTACCTTGTTTTGCCTGTTACTAATATCTTTGTTGGATCCATAACTCGGCATGCCAGTCCTGCTGTATGAATGGTCCGTAATGCAGAGCTCAGCTGCACAATATATGCCCATATCAAAGACTCTGGAAGCAATCCAGCATGCTGCCGTGGTAGAGGTCCATCATGCTGACCTAGAAGCAAAACATTGCAAGCATCAATAAAAGGCTACTGCACAAAATTCAAATTAGGACATTTTGAATTATACAATTAACTTGCTTATTTATCTCATTCACCTCTTAAAAGTCCTTAAAAGACATATCTATTGTTCTTTAACGTTGGTTTGGGATTGGGGCCTTTTTATGTTTGTTTATTTAGTTTAAGATGAGTTTTTTGGAAGGACACCTCATTTTAAAATGCTGATGATTCATTAGACATTATTTGCACTTGTATTAACGAAAACCATGCTGGAAGTGGGTGGTACATCAAAATACGCAGGTAGTTCAGAAGTAAAAATGCCAGTATCCTGAAACAATGAGCACAATAGCTACAACAGATACTATTCTACCTTCTTTACTGTGGGAAGGCTTACAAATTAAGCCTTCTCTACATGTAATAAGATAAAATGAAAATTAAGCTAGTCTCAAATTACACATACAAATCAGACTGGAAGATCTGGTGGCTAAACATCAACGAACACAACTTCATGAAGGTTCTACTGTGTCCCAACTCCCTGACAAGCCCCCCATAAGTCCAGTGGGCAGTATGAAAGCAATGTTTCATCCCCCTTTCTAAATGGATTTGTAGTCCTCCTTTCAGAAGTAAAACTTATCCTTTGCAAAAAGAAACATACCACCAAATTCTATACTGCAAAGAGCTTGAATAACACTGAGACAGAGATGAAAAAATAAAGATTATAGAATGGTTAGGGCTGGAAAGGACCTTGAGATCATCTAGTTCCAACCCCCCTGTCATGGGCAGGGACACCTCACACTAAACCATGTCACCCAAGGCCCTGTTCAAGCCAGCCCTGAACACTGCCAGGGATGGAGCATTTATAATTTCTTTTGGCAGCCTGTTCCAGTGCCTCACCACCCTCATAGTAAAGAACTTCTTCCTTGTATCTAACCTGAACTGCCCTTGTTTAAGTTTAAACCCATTACCTCTTGTCCTACCACTACAGCCCCTGATGAAGAGACCCTCTCTGCCAACGTTGGAGGTCCCCTTCAGATACTGGAAGGCTGCTATGGAGTCTCCACTTAACTTCTCTTCTTCAGGCTGAACAGCCCCAACTTTCTCAGCTTGTGTTTGTACAGGAGGTGCTCCAGATCTCTTACATTTGTTGCCCTCCTCTGGACTTGTTCCAACACTTCCATTCCCTTACATTGAGGACACCAGAACTGTACACAATACTTCAGGTGAGGTCTCACAAGAGCAGAGTAGAGGGGCAGGATCACCTCCTTTGTCCTACTGGTCACGCTCCTTTTGATGCAGACCAGGATACGGTTGCTTTCTGGGATACAAGCACGCACTGAAGCCCACTCACGTTCAGTTTCTCATCAACCAACACCTCCAAGTCCTTCTCTGCAGGGCTGCTCTGAATCTCTTCTCTGCTCAACCTGTAGCTGCGCCTGGGGTTGCTCAAACCCAGGTGTAGGACCTTGCACTTGGCATGGTTAAACTTCATGAGGTTGGCACCAGCCCACCTCACAAGCGTGTCAGGGTCCCTCTGGATGGCATTCCTTCCCTCCAGCGTATCCACCGAACCACACAGCTTGGTGTCATCGGCAAACTTGCTG